>JASSUY010005548.1:12743-37121 GCA_032466535.1 Forpus xanthops | reverse complement strand
TCCTTCTCCTCAGGGCTGCTCTCAATCTCTTCTCTGCCCAACCTGTAGCTGTGCCTGGGATTGCTCCAACCCAGGTGGAGGACCTTCCACTTGGCATGGCCAAACTTCATGAGGTTGGCATCAGCCCACCTCACAAGCGTGTCAAGGTCCCTCTGGACGGCATTCCTGCTCTCCAACATATCAACCGAGCCACAGAGCTTGGTGTCATCAGCAAACTTGCTGAGGTGCACTCAATCCCACTGTCCATGTCACTGAATAGGAAACACAGAATCATTCACTTATATTCCAGATTCAGGTTTGCCTCTTTTTTCTTCTTTTGATTTAATGCCTATGTGTCTGTTACCACCAAGGAGAGAAAGCATGTTTGCAGGGTTCTCCAGAGTAGAGAGGCCCTAGCACACAGGAGTTTGTTCAAGTAATGAGAAACCAAAGTCATAAAGAGTTGGCATGCTATCACAGAAGATATATATCTAGTTTTCTCAACATCCAGCACCCAGTCTTTTAGTGTGTGCTGCAGTGTTACAAATGACCTTTATTATCAGAAGGGAAGGTATTTTCAAATTGAGTGGCACCTCTGCAAAATAGGTTCTTGGGAGGATGGGACAGCTGATTTTTGCAGAAGACAGCGTCTAGTCATTAATCACTTTAATGCAAACTGCTCTGTGCCTTTCATCAGAGATGGTCAATTCTGGGGAAATAAAAATAAAAAGTGTAATTATGAAAAAAACAATCAACAAAAGCAGAGGAACGAAGTTAGTGATGCTAGCAACTTTACTATGGATTTTTAAATGAAGATACATAACCTGTGAATTGGAAAACCAAAGGGCTATCCTTGATTGCATATAGAGCAAGGGGTAAATCTCACGGTGCCTGGTTTCCCACTGTCACATGAATTTTCTTCCATACTCCATAGCAAAAAAACAAAAAAAAAAAAAAAAAAAACAAACAAAACACTAAGTGCTTATTACAAAAAAAAAGCATGTGGCAGGAATCATTTGTGTCACCAATTTGGCAGCTTCAGCTACATGGATAGGTGCTGTTGCTCAGTCTCTCTGGCAAATGACACATTGCTTAGAAAAGCAGCCACACAGTGTGCATCCATGCTGGGTACCATCCAGCAGCAAATGGAAAACATCTAATCCCTGTTGCTCTGAAGGGGAAAGTTACACACTTAAACAAAGCCCATGAAATGAAAAACAAGGCAAGCTCTGTAGAAGGGCGCTTAACTTGAATTTGCCAGTAAATTTCATAAATGGCATGGGGCAAGTAAAAAGACTTCACTGCACTGAGAGTAATTTTACTGAATGAAATGTGTGGATTTGCCCTTTGAAAAGCTGGTTTGCTGATATTGCATAATACAAAGGAAAAACAATCAAAATTCCTTAACACCTCTTAAAGCTATATGTAGTGTAAAAGACATTGTTACATAGAATTATATATTATTCTCATCTTCACATTAATTCAGGTGTGAACAGACACATTTTCTTGATTGAGAATCAAATAGGTATGGTCCTCAGAAGAAATAACAGAAAGAGCCATAATACCTTTGATAAGAATATTTATATTGATCATTGATTACAAGTACCTAATTCCATTTGAAAATTACTATAAAGCTAAAATTATTGCTATTAAATTTTTTAGGTAACAATCAAACTAAAGTCAATAACCAGATTTTTTTTTCACTCACGAAAGATTAAAAAGTAAATCCCTAGCAACTGGTAATTTTTTGCTTCTATTTTGAAGTTGAGTAACAGTTCTGAGATGCTCCACTTGCAAGTTCTGTTTGATGCTCTACATAGAAAGGACAAAGAAAAGCTTCCTGCTGCAGAAAACTTACCATGAAAGCACAAGAGGGGGCAAAGCCAGGCAATACAGAAAGACAATGCAGCATGAAGGACACAATCAGACATCATCAAGCATCACAACAAGCCACAAGCATAGCTAGCAATTGCCACTTAGCATGATCATGCCAAAGAACATGAGATTTCATACACATGCAAGATGAAGAACAGAAGAGAAGAGAGAACAAAGGCTCTTTTTCTGAGCACTGAAAGACAAAGTCTTTGTATGTAATGTGGTGGAAAGGACATGTTAAGCAGAAAGCTTCAGAATATTCAGATCCAGTATGGATGAAAGAATCTATTTTTGAGGCCAGACTGACAGAGAACGGCTGTATTAAAAGTTGAATAAGTAAAAGTAAAGCTCTTGGAAGGATGATTAAAGACATTAAGCACGGGGATATCAGTAGTGCTACATCAAGACTATCAACTGTCAAGACTGGATTTTGGTCAGAAAATCAGCTCTAGCACAGAAGGATAAAGCCTTCAAATCATTAGTATGAAGATAGTAGGCAAACATGTCTGAGTGCAAGATTACTGAAGCAGAAAAGTCAAGAACCTAAGAATTGGGACAGTAATCGTAACATGCAACATATGCAGCAACACTAACAAGATAAAAATGTCTCTTGTGTTTATCTATAGAAAGTTGGTATTGTACAGTCTCCCCCTATTTTATTTCTAATACCACTTCCAGATTCAAGTTGAAGGATTTGTTGTAAATCTGTTTTCTCTGCTTACATATTGCAACTTCTCTTGTACGTTACTGTAACTTTACTTTTGAAAGAAGATATATCTCACAGATCAATACTACTGGAGAAGAAGCAGATAGCTATTGAATTAGTGTCAACTTTGTCAGGTCATGAAGCATGTATGTTCCTCTTGTAGCATGCTGTCTTTTTAGCTTTAACTACCATAGTTTTTTCACTGCTGTTCTTAAGACGAACATTTTTATATGAAACAGCGTTAACAAAGATTGCTTGGTGAATCCAAAAATACCTATAACCAAATAATTGATACACAAAATGAGATCCTTTTTGATCTCAATTAATTGGTAGCTTTGTGCTACACCTTTTTCTGTTTATATTCCTATGCATATGTAGGATTTACATAAACTTAAAATCAGGTATCCTACAGCTGTCAAAAACAATAACAAATTTTACTGTACAACAGTCTCATGACCAGGTGTCTGATATCAAACAGCATCTTATTCCCTGTTCCTTTGCCCATACAAACTGTGTATACATGCACAGATACTGTGTGCAATTCTGATGTCCTCAACATAAGATAGACATGGAGCTGTTGGAGCAAGCCCTGAAGGAGGGCCACGAGGATGATCGAGGGCTGGAGCACCTCCTGTGTGAAGATAGGATGAGCAAGTTGGGGCTGTTCAGCCTGGAGAAGAGAAGGCTGCATGGAGACCTCATAGCAGCCTTCCAGTATCTGAAGGGGGCCTATAGGGATGCTGGGGAGGGACTCTTCATCAGGGACTGTAGTGATAGGACAAGGGGTAACGGGTTCAAACTTGAACAGATGAAGTTTAGATTGGATATAAGGAGGAAGTTCTTTACTGTAAGGGTTGTGAGGCACTGGAACAGGCTGCCCAACAAAGCAGTAAATGCTTCATCCCTCACGGTATTCAAGGCCAGGCTGGACAGAGCCGTGGGCAGCATTGTCTAGTGGGAGGCATCCCTGCCCCTGGCAGGCGGGTTGGAACTAGATGATCATAAGGTCCTTTCCAACCCAAACCATTCTATGATACCACAGGATCAAGGGTAAATGAATCTGTTTGTAAACTGCATTGAGAGCTTTTGGTAGACCACGTATTTCACACGCATATATCCATGAATATTTGCAAGAACTCAGTAAGGCAGAGTTATATAACATGATCATAAGTATCTTGAGCACTTGAGCTTTTCCCTGTTTTTTGCATTTCACATTCCTAATTCTACCCAATCTTTCAATTTTTTTTTATTTTTGGTTAATACCTATGAGAACTCTTTCTAGAAAATCCTGTACATGGAATTATGGCATCTCTCCAAAATTCCTGTCAAATCATGTTAACTACTTACTCTGGGAAAAAAATGGAAATGACCAGCTACTTGCTGGGATACAAGTGAACAGAGAGATGTAGCAACTCCTGAATACAGGGAAATGCTACTTCTCTCAATATTAAAATCAGAAACAGGATGCCAGAAAAACTTTTTAAAGTTGAAACCCTCTTAAGAAAAGTAGACTTAAGGCCTGTGATTTTCAGTCAGTTGAAGCAGAGTTCTCTGGAGATTACTCACAACCTGCAGCTGCAACAAAGGCCCTTGTAATTCCATTCATTTTATCAGATAATTTAGAAAACCTTTCTCTCTGCATATAAATTTCTCCAATTGAACTTATTTAAGTTAATAGGACTGATATAGTATGAATATAGTATGATAGAGTATAAACAGTGCAAGACTATTCAAGATGCATAACAAATTCTTTTGATCCCAGGTCATCAGTAAATGCCAACATGCAGTTTTGATTTTTAAATTCTAAAGATAGCTAATTTTAGAGTTGGAACATATTTTAGTAAAACCAACAGATTTATACAGTTATGTCTTGAGAAATCCAGAGAGGCTGCACCACCTTTCCTCTGGGGATACGAAGCAAATGGAATCTCTTCCCTTGATCTCCCAGCTCTGCTCCTGGTAATGCAGCATGGGATGCTGTTGCCATCCTTTGCTGCTATGTCACATTGCTGATGTGTGTTCAGCCCCTTCCTGCAGAGCTGCTCTCAAAGTCAGTTTCTCTCTTTTCCATCAATTTTTGGCCTAGCAGAAGTAGCTGATACTGCTGGCCATAAGATGGAAAACACCAACCTTATAATGTTATTAAATGTGAAACAATTTTACTTTTTAGTAACCATTTTAATGAAACTTCCCCCCCCCCCCCTTTATGAATAGCATTTATAGTTTTAGTGGTCCAGAACAAGGCTTGCACCTTTGCATACCAATGAAGTATCAAAACTGGGAAACCTTTTTGAGTGATTAGTAGCATCAATACTTCCATAGTAAATTAAGCATACCAGGCTACAAGTTGAAGGCATAAAGGTTAAAAACTGCCATTTGTTTGGGAAGCATTACATAGATTGTGGGAAACAGTGGCCTCAGAGAAAAGAAAATATCCAGTAAGAAATTTTCATTGTTTGGCCAATGTCTCAACAACTTCAATAGGTGGAAATAACCTGTGAAAGAAGGTTGGAAGAAAAGGCTGAGAGATAAAGTACCAGCTCCTAGACTAGCTATTTCTGGATCACTTCTTCAATCACCTGCCAGCCAGAGGCCTTTGCATACACAAAGTCCTAAGGACAGAACTGCACACCTCAGATATTAGCTGAAGTGAGAATAAAGCCACATATGTGTTATTTGCCCTAAATATTCTGTTTCCCATCAAGTAGTTCTGGAGCTCCTAAACAGGCAGAATTTCACTAAATTCTGTTTTTAGTCTGATGACCCATTTCACTAACTCACTACAAAGCATCAGCTGAGGTTGCTTTCTTCCCTGAAAGCACAGGGTCTGCTTTACCAAAGATCTATGAAATACACCCCGATTCTATCAGAAATGATTGCACTTAAATATTCTCACTCAACATTTAACCTCATGTACCATACGAAACACACAAGAGACCATAGGAATAGAAGGAAATCAAAGAATGGGAGGACAGGTACAGCGATGAAGCAGGAATCAGCAACGTCTAGCTCAAGTTAGATGCCACAAAATAGTTGAATACAATTAGCTGTTTGCTACAACTGCTATTGCTAATCTGTTGTAGTGTTTCCTCCTGAAGCAAAGATATAAAAAAGTCCTTGATTTTGCTTTTGTTGTAGGAGCTCACCATCCAGGATAGTTAAAAGAAGGTAGTAGCTATGAGTACTCTATAAGTAGTTAATGAAATTTCATCTTTTCTGTCTACCTTTCAGTTGTATACTTGGGGAAATAATGCAGGAAATAGCTATTGAGATCTAATAACTGTAGTATTTTTAATGCATCCCCATAGCATCCATCTGCCTTTGCTTTCAGAATGTAAAAATATATTGTTTAATTTTACAAAAAGAATCCTCCTTCCACCCTTTTCTGCTCCCAGACATTTTCTCCCAAGCTTATGTACATCTTTCTTGAACGGGGTCTTAGCAACAGCCACAGCCTAAGAGAAAAGGAAGACCAGGGGGCAACAGGACAGAGACAGACAAGACAAAAAAACAAAACCCAGCCAAAAAAAAACCCAACCCCACACAACAGGCTTGTTGCTTTACTCCAACATGCTGCTTATGAACTGAACAGGGCAGTTTGCTTCTTGACTACAGGAAGAAGTCACAGGAGTTAGGAATTCCAGCCTTTTTTTTGTGTGTGCATATGTGCGTGTGTGTGCACGCGCACGAAGGAGTTCAGTGCACCTTCACCTCTATTACTCCTTTTAGGGTTGTTTGGGGTTTTGGGTTGTTTTGTGTGGTTTTGTTTCCATGTTTGATACAAGTTTCCAGATGTAGCTGCCAAACCAGACCTAGAGCTATCAGGAATTTTTATCGAGTGCCTTGAAGATATTGGATCTATCTTCATTACTTCCCTTCCACTTAGATCTCCTGTTTACAGGTCAAGATTTTATGATTCCCCTGATACACACAGCAAAGGAAAGAGGTTCACGTCCTGCTCTCCCTAAACCCCCAAAGTAGCTTGATGACTGATCAATACAGGCACATTTCAGTACCAGGAAACAAGAACATAGTATTCTCAACTTCTACCCCAGTAAACTGAAAATGTTGCACCTTGAGCCACTCACTGTTAGGCTACCATGGAATTTGTTTCCTATCTGCTGTATAAACCTGCATTAATGTTCTGTTAAAAAGTGTGTGACAGTGCAGTTTGCTGGTGCACTGGGGTGGGATGACTCCTACTCCTAGGGCCACCAACTATAGTCATCTGAGAAAAGCTATTAAAAACACAACGCAGTAGGAGAGACACAGCAAGTCAAGAGCACACAGCTGTGAAATTCCTGCAAGATCACAGGAAGAAATCACATGGTAGAGGTTTTCCAGTTCAAGCTATCAAGAGATTAGGAACATAAAGTACAAGAAAAACAGGACAAGTCTTGAAAAGGCATAACTACAAGTAAGATTTTGCCCCCCTTAAAACATTTTATTGTAATCCATCTTAGTTAAGCTTTTTATTTCTCTCCATTCTGCCAACAGCTTTAGCTATAGAGAAGCATTTTGGCTAGGGGAGGCAGGTTCATACTAAAAACAAGGCATTATCCCTTAAGTCAGGGAGACTAAAATCTTGTTAAAGCCCTCTACAGAGGTACAGGTTTCTCGGACAATGGGAACTGTAATACCAGTATATTTGAAGAGAGGTTGATGAAATAGGTGGGACAGGGCCCAGAAACTCTATAGATGACAGTCCCACCTCCAGCAGCAGCAAGAAGAGGGCACAAGTGATACAAGCCTTTGGAACTTCATCAGTCACTGCTTTTAGGCACCCACCTTCTCAGTAGAGAATTGCTCAGTAAGGGAAAGGACATGGAAAAAAAAACACCACCACCAAGCCATAAGGTTGAGGGGAAAGGATGAAGAATATCAGAAATTCAATTATGCAAGCAGCCTGCATATGAAAACTGGAATAGCCAGTTAAAAGTGTGGCAATGGGCATGGGGAGTTCACACAGAATTAATTCTTGTACATCTTCCTACAGAAGAAGCACTACAAACTACTAATTTATGACAGATGTATAGGGAACACTTCAGTGGTATCACAAGAGATTTCTTTATAAAACAAAAACCTGAAAAAATAATAAGGAAAAAATCACGGCACAAATTCAGTAGCAGCTCAGTGTTTGGACGGCACTTCTTTCCACAATTTTTTGCTGTTCTTGTTAATTTAGAAGGACATAAAACCAAAATAGTAACTAATGGCTGGTGTTCTCTAAAACCGGGTGAACTTACCGTGTTAAAATAAGCCTCTATTTTCAAAAATAGGACTTCTTGTACCTTTGTCTACTTTACAGGAGATAATAAAAGTAGTTCAGTGCTAAGACAACTATACATTCTTCTGAATGCTACAGTCTCGAACAGGCATCTGCACACACCCATGATGGATGTTTAATATGATTTTCCCTTAAACCAAAGTTTCTAAAAAAGAGGAACTCCCAAGGCCTTGCCCCACCCCTCCATTTGTTCTCAACTACTCTTAGATACCACATTTCTTTTTTGCAGTGAAGTACTGCAGTCATGCAAACTGTGACTCTTCAATTTATTCTATTATTTTTCAAGACAGACTGCTCTACCAATACATTAAAAGCTTAGTAGGAAAAAAACCCCGAAGTGCCACCTAAAAGGGTTTCATTCACTTTTCAGGCCAACTACATCGTTCGTCTGTGCTTAATATGACAGCCAGCGCGACCAAAACTGTCACCACAGGGACTTGCTTTTTCCTTCCTTTATAAACAGGCAACCAGCAACTTACTTTCCCACTGGACCAGTTATACAATGGACCAGTTATACCAAATTTGAAAGCTCCTCAAAATTTCAAAGTTGATCAAAGCCAGATTCTAGAGGGAGACAACATGGGTAAAAAAAATATCAATACACATGATATTTTAATACAAAATATTAGCTTTTTTCTTTTCTTTTTTACACAAGTCAGGTTTTCTTTAAAATATAGAACCTTAAAAAAAATGAACAAATTGCTATCCACACACTATAAACACTTTTTTGTGCTCAGTTCAATCAAGTTATCAGAACAATTTAAACACCAGTCCATAGTTTAAACACTGCCTTGAAGTTTTATGAAAACTATGCCGCACTGTGCACTACCATTATTATAGGTACAGTGTGAACCGCCTTCTTTCAGTTTTAATATGGTAGTAGAAACTGTTCAGTTACCAGGTTCTTTGTGCAAAGATTTCACATTCTACTCATGCTCATGACAGATTTGCATTACATTTCAGTGGCAGTGGTACGAGCAACCATATGTAATTCTGTGAATGTTCATGGGAAGAATGTCCATTATAGATTCTGGAAGTTGAAGTTCTTCAGCTAGATAAAAGAAAACTTGTTAGTTTAGGGGAAATACTAGCCTGATTTGCCAGAAATTAACAATTTCTAAGCACTGACATAAATTTTGATTTCTCAAAGTTGAATAAAAGTAATTAACTATCATATTTTCATAGAGATTAACTAGACAGCCGGTACATCTCAGGAATATTTGTAATAGCCTGTTTTTTGAACCCGTAGAAAGGAAAAGATTTCCCTCTGAGTTGGAGGTCTTAAAAGGTCTTGTTTTAGTAGTAAATCATCCACAAGTTGCAGGCTGTTAGCTAAGTAGGTTTAGGATGATTTACTTGCATTACAGTAATTTACACATTTGAACTTTATGCATACAGTACAAAACTATGAACAAAAAGGTGAAGCAAACTTTTTTTATTTATATTCAGGTAAAAACATTAACCTGATGAAGTAAATTATTGCAGATTTGAGAAATCAGCACATAAAACAGTTGGACAGAGAATTGCTTACAGGTGCTTTATCTGTGTCAAAAGACAAAGGCTGAACTGTTTGTTCCAAGCTAGTGCGGGGTGGGTGGGGGTAAGAAAACAAACAAAACAAACAAACAAAAAAAAAAAAAGGGAAAAAAAAAAGAACCCTACGAAAGTAACCAGGAACTTGGATCAAGAACAAGGAAACTGTTTACTCAAAGTGGGAATGAAACAACTAATTTGTCTTTTAAAAAACTTTACATCAATTCGAAATGCTCTGGCCTTTACCACAATACACACTGGCCAGCCCAAGCTGTTGGACTTCAACTACATGAAAGAAGTGATTCTTCCTAGCCTCTAGTAAGAGGCTTTTGCTGCCTGAATCACTGTGTAAACAGCTCTAAGGTGTCGACTTGTAAAGACTGTCGCCATTATATCCTACCACTACAGTAAAACTATGCTATAAGAAAGATTCTACCTAGTTACAAAGGCTGAATCATATTGACAATATATATTTGATTTCAGTAAAATTTAAATTATCTTAATCAGAGAAAGAGGCATGGAGCAGTTAAATGCCCATGCTAACCAAAACATAACAATTGTTGAATGTTGCACACAAAAAGAACCAAGTGAATTGCACATCAGACAATACATGAGGATGGGCAAAATTAGAGGCAGGTGAGGATACACAGAACTAGTCTACTAAACTAGATTCATCAAATACATGGTGTATTTAATTTCTGTACTTATGTACAAAAGTTGTCTTTGGAAGAAAAAACTTCAGACTTAGCTAGATGGATACACACAGCCCAGTATTAAACTGCACAGCGACATTTATTGTTCCAGCCTGGAAAAACATCCCTTTTTGAATTTCACACAGCAAAGCAAGTTAAAAACTTCACTCATCAAATAAATGATAATTTAAACAAGAACTTGCTAAAGAAACCTTGTCACAACAATTTTTAGGGCCGGATCATTTTAAGTCCATAGGGGCCTTTAATGAATATCAACCAAGTGTCTTTGCTTATAATCTGCAAGCCGTTTTTCTACAACAAGAAGGCGTAACACGTTTCCTTGACTCAGGTGATATATTTAGAAAAGAATCATGAGTTTTTCTTTTGCTGTAACAGGCAGACATTGTATTTTTATTGTGATCAGGAAAGATGGAATGACTGCTGCCCTTCTCTTGCAGCTATCAAGAGTTTTTCACGCATTATCTCAATAGTTGAATAGTCCGGTAATTTGAGATAGTTCACACAAGTCATTACTGAGGGTAAGAAATCATCTGGATTCTCTGTAGACTCAAATGTCTTGCGTACAATTGTCAATGGAGGATTCAAACTTCGAAAGCCTGTCAATGAGAAAAGAAATTCAGAATAAGGTTGCTCCTCTTGAAAGCACACAAAAACACTGTAGAGATCTACCAGAGAGAAAGAAGCATGCATCTCATAACTGACTTCTTCAGCTTCACTTTTCAAATTCAGAATATATGGCTTTATAAAGCCATGCAGAAAGGTAAGAAAATACATGTCTGTAGACTAGTTTTCCAAGACAAATTAAAAATATCCCAAACAGATCAGCGAGATGCATCTACTTTTATTTTACTTTTGTGTTCTGTACGTGTCAAAAACCCTAATCTAAACAACAGTCTTTTTAAAAGTTTGTTGGATTCAAACACACTTTGTAAGATTCTCAGAAGTTACCTATGACTGGTACCTTATTTATTTTAACTCCAGATCCTCACAGCTCTGTCTGCACCATGTCTCCCACATTCAAAAAAAAGATTTTTTTTCAGCTTTTTCTCCCAAACCCCGAAGAACACAAGTAGTAGAGCATATGCATAAATTCTCGGTTTACTTGCAAAGTATTTGGCTGAGCTTACAGCAAAATGTGTATTCTATAATGGTCCCTAGCAAAGACAGCAAATTCCTCAGTTTTCCTCACTTCATTTCACCTAATTTCTGAAATTCAAAAGGGAGAGAAATTAAGAAGTTTATCACTACACTGGTATAGTCTCCTTTCTAGAAAGGAGAGTATTTTTTCTGCGTAGAAATGTAACATTTCAGTTGTTGTCATAACTTGATGCACCTCTAGCCAAGGAATACCATATTACAGGGTTGGGTTTTTGTTTGTTTTGCTGTTGTTGTTTTTGTTTTGTTTTGGGTTTTTTTGGGGGGTGGGAAGAGAGGAAAGGGGTTGGGGGTTGTTTTGTTGTTGTTTGGGTTTTGGTTTTTTAAGTTTTGAACTACATTTTGCCCTTCAATAGGTTATATGGTAACATAAATTAAACCTGAGCAGTCAACTGAATGAAGTGTCATTCGAATAATGCAAAGTTGATGAGAATTCTACCTGAAGTCTACCCAACCACTTCTGAAACTAGAGATGTCAAGCAAGTATGAACATCTAGAATACACAAGTAATTTTTTCCTATACTAAAATAACCCACTTATTCTGAAAAACATTAATAGTACTTATTTCATATATAACAGTATGTAATAAACAAAACCTACCTCCTACAGGCAGTCTGGGGCTACCCGTCACAAATTGAAGAAACAGCCTCTGCTGCTCACTATCAAAGCTACTCAGAATTTCAAAGAGATACTTCACTGCTCGACTAAGGAGGAAAAAAAGGCAAGCTATTGTTATTTTGTTTATGGTGAAGATAATCGCATCAAATTAATATTCATTGCAGAATGAATATTTTCAAATGAATGGCATAATTCCTTTAGCCTGAATAACAGTACATCAATATTATTTAAATATGTATCCTCTATTGCTAATACTTATGTTTTTAACAAGATCAGCACCATATTACCTGTCATGTGTATAACCGTGATCTGGCCTGCAACATTCCATTAAAGTCTTCGCATCCCAAGTGTCTGTTTTACTGCCACACAGAAGCTGCTCCAACTATAAAATTAAAAACCGTGGAATTAAGTTTTTCCTTTTCGAACTTGAGGCAGAAAAATTACTGTCTGTTCTGACTACTAGTATAGCATTCTGCTTTCTTGAATCACTTGCTGCAACATAAACTTAGTCACCCTAAACAATCCTCCCAAATTCTTTGACTGCAACTGTTTCATCAGTGGCAGCCTCATTTGCTGAATTTGCCTTTGCATACACATGGTAGAGCAATGACAAATATTTATCAAGGAAAATATACAAATATGTCATGCTGATCCTATGGCTTAATTCTGCTTGACCATATTAGTAGATTAGCAATAGAAATCTGCTAATATGGTAAATCAGATCCATATTTTTAGATTTCTAAGCAGAAGCAAGCATTAAACCATGCCAAACAACAAGTTGACAGAAAAACTGCACCACTGTCCTGGGTTTGTTTGGGTTTTGTTTTGGATTTTTTCAATAGCTATTAAGAAGTACTGCAAAACAACAAATTAAAGTAACCATACCAATATAAAGAATCTGAATATATAAATTTAAGCACTTTGATCAGAAAAGATGGATACACTTGATTTTAAAGAAAATGGAGCAGTTCATATTAAAAGCATCAGATAAATGACCACCACTGAAAACTTTAAGTATGTGATTTAAAGAACACCAATGTTCTGCTACTGTGCATCAGAAATCCCATGTAACCAGACCCTGTCACAAATGAACTGCATCCAGTATACACTTCGGTTCAGACTAACCATACATATAGATATAAGGTTATAAAGGCATCAGTAAAGACACATTTACCAACCTCCTCAGGGTAGAAGTATTGAAGATGACTGAGGGGAAAGACTGATTCAAATCCATCTCTGAATGAGTCAAACTGCCTGGCAACACCTTCATTTAGTGCCCAGAATATAACCAACTGCAGGGAATGGGAAAAAAAAAAAAGAAGTCATTTTAATGAAGAGTGTAACGATCACTACTATTGAAAAAACTACATCTGCGAAAGAAAACTCTATAGAAACCTACCCATATGCTCACTGTAGTTGTGGCAGAGTTTGAACTTTGATTCATGGAGTTGTTCTATGGCATTGCCTCATTCTGCCTGAATTCATAACCTCATACTACTGTGTGCAAGTGCTGTGCTGCTGCAATGCAACAGACATAGAATTTGCTGGGTTTTTTCTTTACAACTTTCTCATGTGGTCTATCATTGTAAATTAGTACAACTTATGTAGAATACCCTAAGCATGCAATTCATGCAGAATTTAAACAACATATTTGCCTTGCTTTTTGATAAACCAAGGTTAATACACACAGTTCAGAATCAGAATAGCTGGTTAAACTGAACCTATATATCAAGATATTTTAAAACAAATCTAAACTTTAATAGGTATTTTTAGAAGCCTACGCTAGATGTTCTTTCTGTACATAGATATTTATTTGAAATTTAGCAACTGAAACAGAAATCCTTACAGCATCATTGGCAGTATTGTATTAGTTTCCCCCATGGAAACATACAGGTCCCTTTTCTAATATATAGTTACAAAAAGTAACTTCAGTCTTTTTGCTTTATTAAGCAGCTTAATATGGGGGGGAATAAATAACTTCATTTCACATTTCTAGGATTTGGTTAAGGATCCTAATGCAAAAGACAGTAGTTTAGACTTCTCATGGGGGAATCTGTTGTTGTTGTTTGGTTTTTAATCTGCGGTTACCCCCTCAGGACCAAATTCACCTTCCAAAGTGGACAGCACATACTGAAACATTAATCACTGTGGGGGTGGGGAAGAAGAAAGGGGACATGACAAAAAACAAGACCAAATTTCTTTCAGAACTCCTGCATCCAGTATTTCTCCACTAAATTAAGAAATATATTATCCATGGCAGATGCATCTTGTCAGTTAGTGCTACTGATAATTACACTTGCCTTGAACATCCTCAACTCTAGCAGGAAAGTAATGCTGATGTGTTGTCAACACACAACTAGTAGTTTTTAAATGTATCAAGCTCTTCTCAGCATTCCAGGTAAGCTTTCTAAGGATGCAACTGAGTATGATTAAGAACCTCATTGATGCTGAATTCCTGAAGTAAGTCTTTAACCCTATCCCAGTAATTGAGAGGTTAATTGTTCCAGAAAGTTCTCTGTTCAGAAAGCTTATCAGGATCCACTGACAACCTTTCCTAGAAAAACGTCAGGCATTGAATTTCAGGTAAAGTACATACCCCTACTTTCACACAACAGGTTGCAATACTGAAAAGGAAGCTAGTAAGAACCAACAGCACAGAAGGATACTCTGTAATATAGAATATTCTATGACTATTGTAACAGTAGAATTGCTTACTTCAAATTGTGAATACTTTTTATGAGCAGGAGCATGCACAAAATTAAGTTGAACTGTATTTTTGCAGATTCAAAGAGGAGATCAAATTTACTAGGCAAAAAGCTGCACTCCAGAAACTTTTTGTCTGCAAATTCAGAACATGCAAGTTGGCCTCTTTCTTTATAGTACAGGGGAGAAACAGCAGGGGGAGGCAGTGTGTGTGTGAAGAATAAAGCTTTCACTATGCTGGTAGCTGAAGCAGTTCTACTTTCTGATAAAGGCAGCTCCTGTGGGAACTGTCCTTTGGGCAGTGAGGGGCAGTAAAGGAAGTGGAGGGCAGAATGACATGACTGCAGGAAAGGCATGAAGTACCAGTAGGATATTCTAACTTCTTAAACTAATTTCAGTGGTAACCCACACACAAGATTTTAATGAAAATGATATTTTAAAGAGCAGGGCAGCTAACCCACAGGGAACTGTACAGGGTAGCTGATATATTAAATATACTGTTTCTAAATCACAATTCATCATGCTTATGATACAGATGACACTAATTTTATCTCCAAAATCTTTTCTATTTCTTTGAGATCAAGTTTGTAGTACTAACTACTGGGATCTGGATTCCTCTATATGGTGGAATATAAAGATGAAAAACTTCACAGGTGTCCTTTCAAGAAAACAGCTCCTAAAGTTGTTCAGAAAGAAGCAGAGGGCAAGTTTTTTGTAGTGATATGCTTTTCCTTTAAAATGCTAAAGGTCTGTGATAGCACAACTACAGGACATCGAAGACGTCTGCAAGTCTTTCTCTGAATATCAGATTCCTGGTATGTGTTACCTAGAAGAAAAAAAACCCTGATTTTCAGACAGGTTGCTGTCAGACTTGAAAGCAACCTTGTTCAGCTTTCCCCAGACTGCAAATGCTGTTTCCAACAAGCTATGGTCATTAGCACTGCCCTTCTGTATGTCTGCAAATAGCTTCATACCCAAATATGTTTAATTCAGTAATTCCGGACTAGCAGAATTTGCATTCAACAAATAAAAGATATGAAAACTCAGTATGCAGAGTATGGAACATCAACAGTAACCGCTAAACTTTCAGCTGTAAGGATCATGGAGTAATTTTTCAAAGTTCTCAGTTCATATGCAGGAGCTCATGTGCCCCTTACTGAATCATTTTTACCAAAGCATCAGATCTGTGTCTTATCAGTACTTGAAAGTCATTACACTCCTCAGAATTAAATTGGCAGAAGACTAACATGTCAGAAAATGCATTACTTAGGACTTAGAATAATGGCTTGCTCATGATGCAATCAATCATTCTTACCTCTACCCCACTCACAACTTCATGTGATAATATTGCATTCTTCCTGTCTTTCCCTGTCTCTCTTCCCAGGTTTTTTTTTTATCTATTCCCTTTAATACTTTGTTATGCAGAAACAGTTTCCTACCTTAGTACAGCAGTACCACCCTTCTGATTTTCTGTTTTATGTCCCTTCTAACACTGGAATATGTCAATAAGCATGTGTACTGTCAACTTGTTATGGCACCATTTTGTTACCCATGCCTTTACTTTTATTTTTAAATGGTTTGGGGTTTTGTGTTGTGTTTTGTCTGGGATTAAGAAAAAAAAAAAAAACAAAAAAAAAAAAAAAAAAACAAAAAAAAAAAAAAAAACAAAAAAAAAAAAAACAAACAAACAAAAAACAAACCAATTACTGCTCTTTGCCTCAAGCCGATTCTTTCTAACCCCAACAAATTTCATTACAACAGCTCACACATTCACTATCATACCCAGATGTGGCAACTTTTAAAAGATTTTGAAAGTCCACAGCCCACAGCTCAAATTACTCCAGTTACTACAACACTTTTTATCCAAAATAAACCAAAAAAGCACTATCCATCCTTCTGATTACTGCATCATGTATATACCAACTATTTTGTACTATACACGTTTCAAGTCACACGCACCGACTAGGATTCAGTTTTTTCCTGTAGTAATAAACTAGTACAGAAGACAAGGAGTCAGTAAGAAAACTATTGCTGTGCTCAGCTCACAAGAATGAACTGAAATACAGACAGAAACAAACTACGGGGGAGCAAAGTGAGGAAGAGTAAAGAAATTTTAGTCCTAGTTTTGCTTTAACATACTCTGAGATACTCCTCTAAATTGTGGATGGTGACAGGTGTATCTTTTCCCCCTTTCTTCAGTTCTATATTAGGGAACCCAGGAAGTGTGAAGTCCAGCCCTAGATCTTCCACTGAACAGCCGTTCATAGTCAGAGCCTCCAATGCATACTGTAGACTTTCTTTGGTCTAAAAAATTGGAAATGAAAACTAGTGAGAACAATTCATTTATGTTGCCTTATTCAAAAATTATGACTTTTTAAGCAGTTTGGATTAAGTAAAAACTTCAATTAAAAAATTTATTATTATTTGGTTTTTTACTGCTACAGTACTCCTTGCTTTTCTTCTACATTTTTCATACCAGTAAACCAAGACAAAATATCTTAATGGATAAAGTTGAAAGAACGTAAGAGTACACTTTTTCCTAGCAATTTTAGAATTAAACTTCTTGCATATTACTGATTTAGAAAATACTCCTGCAAGAGAAGATGCATGATAACGCTAAGGCTTTTGGCTGTGGGTTTGTGTTTTTTGTTTTTTGTTTTTTTTTTTTTTTTTTTTAAGAGTAGTTAATTGCATTCATATTAGGCATGCATACATTTTTTAGCTTTCATCCATTGGGTTTCAGGCTTTTCAAACTCTTGTTGGGAAATTAAAAGGGGTGACCAATGAGAAAGAGATGGTGAGGTGAAAAGAAAGAAGGGTCCACATGCTTGCAATAGCTTCACTAGTAACAAAGATTTGTTAAAAGTATAAATCAGGTTATTGCTACCTACTATTTATTAACATTGGATCATAGCAAGAACACGCATGCCAAAGACCTTTCATCACTACTCTGCAGCAGTTAGCAGTACCGTTTAAGGATAAGCGCAAAACCTTGAAAAATTAGGATTTCTCTGTATCGATGAAAGAATCTGCATGCTCACATAAGAAGTCAGTTTCACATCAGTTCTGCTTACAGCCCTTCAGTGGGGGTGGAGGTTAGGAGGGTGGGTCAAAAAACACAACGCAACAGCCACTTTTTAAGAATATCAGGAAGTTTGTCTAAACCAGCTAATAAAAAAAAATTAAACCTCCTGAATGTAAAAAAGAAATCAAGGATAGATTTTTTTCCTCTGATCAGTTTGGTTAGCTTTTCAAAGTGAACCAAGAAGAAGTTACCTTCAGCAAACATCTGGCAGTTTTAGACATTTCTAGCCTGTGTATAATCACACAGAAGAATCTCACAGTAAGTTTCCACTGTTAAGAGTACATTACAGAAAGACAATACTGTAATTACTAACCAATGACTTAACATTAAAACTACTCCTTTATTGCACATTTAATTATGGCTACTTTATAAAATCCAAATGTGTGAGTAGTACTTGTCTATTCTTAGGGTTACTTTCCCACCTGTGTTTTGTCCTGTTCAAGTCTCTTCTTTTGTCTTACAATATCTTCAAGGTGATATATTGATTTGGCTACTACTGGATCAATACTGAACAAGTCATGTGATGTCAGTGAAGTTTCCTGTCGCAGCATCCATTTATAAAAAGGAAGTCCAAGAGGAAGGTCCACCTGGAAATTGAGATCATAGAATCATAGAATAGTTAGTGTCGAAAAGGACCTTAAGATCATCTAGTTCCAACCTCCCTGCCAGGGGCAGGGACACCTCCCACTAAACCATGCTACCCAAGGCTATGTCCAACTCGGCTTTGAACACTTCCAGGGATGAATCATTCACAACTTTCCTGGGCAACACATTCCAATGACACACAACCCTCACAGTAGAGAATTTCTTCCTCACATCCAATCTAAACTTCCCTTGTTTAAATTTGAACCTGTTACCCCTTGTCCTCAGTACAGTCCCTCATGAGAGGTCCCTCCCCAGCATCCCTATAGGCCCCCTTCAGATATTGAAAGGCTGCTATGAGGTCTCCACGCAGCCTCCTCTTCTCCAGGCTAAACAGCCCCAACTCTATCATCCTATCTTCATACGGGAGGTGCTCCAGTACCCTGATCCTCCTCGTGGCCCTCCTCTGCACTTGTTCCAACAGTCCCATGCCCTTTTTATGTTGAGGACACCAGAACTGCACACAATACTCCAAGTGAGGTCTCACGAGAGCAGAGTAGAGAGGCAGGATCACCTCCCTCAACCTCCTGGTCACGGTCCTTTTGATGCAGCCCAGGATACAGCTGGCTTTCTGGGCTGTTAGTGCACACCGCTGGCTCATGTTCATTTTTTCCAAGTCCTTCTTCACAGGGCTGCTCTCAGTCTCTTTTCTGCCCAACCTGTAGCTGTGCCTGAGACTGCTTCAACCCAGTTGTAGGACCTTGCAGTTGGCATGGTTGAAATTCATCAAGTTGGCATTGTTTAGTATTGAACTGCCTTCCAAAACTGTACCTTTAGCTACTTTATCTCTTGACTAGGTCTAGAATTTATTTACCAATTCATAGTTCTGGCACAGAACAAAACCCATGTCTGAGTGTCTTTACCTGAGAAATCTGCATCTGAGATAACCCTAGCGCATATACCTTAGAGCAATCAGTAAGCTAGCAGCCAGAATAGTATGTCCAAGACGATCTTGAAAGAAGACTGGCGAGACTGGAACATGGCAAGCAATAGCTCTTTCTTTTTTCACAATGGTTTGAAAAGCCACTGTAACAGATCTTCAGCATGTATTACCTTTTCCCCCTCAAAGCTCCAGCTGCACTGCCACTCTCCCCTAAGCTGATAGAGCCAAAAATAATTCCACGCACATCTTAATGCTTTTTTCCCCAGACACAGCATTTTCATTTAACTCTTCAGAAACACATTTGCCATTTTATTCTCACCAGTCTAAAATCCATGATTGCCTTGGCCATTAGTTTCCCCAGAAAGCGGAACTTCATTTTAACTTTTGCAATGTGAGCTGGCTTGGCTGTTCTACCAAAAGGAAGCGCAAAAAGGCCTTGAAGGTTATGGATGTACTTGGTACCTTCCTGGCTTCCTGTTGAGGAAGAAATGAAAAAAATTCAACACATACACAAAGATAACTAAACACTGTCATGAGGCATATCACCTGACCACAAACTGAAATGCTCTTTCAAAGCCACTCACATTATTAAAGTCAACTTAAAATCAGTTCAATATTAGATCAATATTGATAGGTCAGGTAGTAAAACATTTACCTTTTGGATTGGCTAAAGTCACTTCTTCTCCCCTCCAAAGGCCTAAGTCTGCTCTCTGTAGTTCCTGAGATACAAGTGCATAGAACTCTAGGGTGGGGCCTAGGCCTGTGCCAACCTTCAAGGGGAAGGAGGATGGAAGTGGGGAAGAAGAGATGGAACGAGATAAATAAAGAGTCCATTAGGTCAATTTGAATTATCAAAATCTTTACTCAGTCTGAGAAACACAGAACAATACTGGCTAATAAGAAGATTGCTAAAATCATCTAGAGAACCTAACTACGCCAACATTTACAATATGACAGAGACAACTTGGAAATACCACAAAAGGGAATTATAGTGGAAAAAAAAAGTATTAACCACCTAATGATCATATCATACAGGAAATGCACACAGCTGTTTGCTTAGAGGCAGAAAAAAAAAAGTCTGTTCTGCAGAATAAAACTGACTGTGAAATTTAGATCAGAAAGAGCTTCTCCTAGCAACTAAAAATCACAAAAAAGTGAATGAGGGATAATTAATAAACAAAACTTTGTGGCACCATAAATTTGAAGGCCCAAGTGTCTGATCAAGTCATTCTAGGAAAGGTGTAGCATTTTTCAATTAATCTGCAGCAAGAAGGACTTAAATTAGAATGCACTGATATTACTTACTTCATTCTCATACTGGATTTCCAACATGGCTCTTGAACTGCCTAGATCTTGCATCACAGATTCTGCCTGTTTCAACAGCTCATCTCTGTTCACAGTGCGCTACACATTAGAGAAATTTTAAGTATTGAAATTATGTCTGTAAGCTCCCAAGGCAGTTACAACAGGAAAAAAAAATCAGTTATTCAGGTTTCTCCACCCCATGCTAACAGTTCCACAGTCAAGCAAATTGTAAGCTTATACTTTGATAAAACAATTTTTTTTCTATATGAAAACAGAATTAAAGTGTTCAATATAAAAATCTCCAATGCTTTGTATTTGTATAACTATCAGGTACAACTCTTGCCAAGATTCTGGCAGTAGGACTGTAAGACATAGCACAAAACACAGAAGTGTTGTCATGTGATGTTACATACTGAATGTGGAGAAGAAAACGCAGATTAAAGATGCCAAGCTTTAGCAACCTAAAGGAATGTTCTTATACCCTGCCCTTGCAGATTCTCTAGTAGGGAAAATGGCAGGTTTCCAAAACACCAAAACAAATACCCCACCATCATCAACCCCAAAAGAAAAAAGAATAATAGACCAAACTGAAACACACATGTGCAAAAAACTCACAGTAGCACTGGGATTCCTACATGTTGAAAACTGTATTCTAGTTGATTTAGATTCTCTTGTCTCCTGTATTCCTTCCTCCTCCCCCCCCCAGGGTATTCAAGACTATAGAGCAGATTTTAGTTTAAGGTAACATCTCCTCAGACTCCAGACAGACACCTGAGACTCCCTCAATTTAAAACAGTCACAGCTTAGTTTTATTACATTGTGACAGGAGGTTTAATATTCTTCCAGAAGACAAGAACAATGTTTTTGTTTATTCAGGTAACACTTAATGGTCTAAATACTATTACTTGAATTTCTCTGAAACTCTGAAAGCAAAACAGATTTACAAGATAATACATGGAAACGTCATCAATATTACCTAAAACTTAGAAGTTGATTATCTGAATATAGTTTCAGAAATGACGTAAAGACTCCAATTCAAAATTAAGCATACTAGGAAAAAAAAGAGTGTATACATCCTTCAGCCCCTTCTGCCACCTTGTGGCAGACACCTAGAAGACAACGTGCTTTGCACTCCGGGGCTTTTAAATAAAAACAAACCTCCCCTTTATCAGTACACTACCAAAACTTGAGCATTGGTTATATTCAGGTTTCACATGAGTCTTCCTCACAGTGATATTCTTAAAGACAAAACAAAAATAAACAGATCATTCATTCAGTTTTTGAACAAGATATACCTACTTTTTTCCTGTCCAGACGTGGTGCCACTCTGCTATCCTGAGAATCTGATTGATTGATTTCTGGATTAGTATCCAGTAGTCTTTGCATGGCTCGATCACGATCAAAAGCAGTTACATAAAACAGCATTTGACGGGTATCAAATGGAAAGAAAAATGGGCTGTAAAGAGCATTGGATTAGTTAGCTAGGTTCCAACTTGCATATGTGACTACAGTTTAGCTTAAATACACTAGAAATGTAGTATGACTGAAATTAATATTTTATTCAACACAGTGAAAGCAGCCTCCAAAGGAAGACTTTCAGAACACAGTTTAGATATAATGCTTACAAGCAAAGAGTCTAGAGAGGAAATTTAACACAAGAACAGGAAAAAAAAAAACAGACCAAAATGCCATTAAGAAGTTTAAGGGGAGAAAAAAAATAAAAATAAAAATTGAGTAATCAAGTACTACAAATTTCAATGAGAAAATGTCAAATTTCTCATGAGCAACTCTAAGAAGCAGACAAACTTTGTATCTAGTGGATCCCTTCATATTTTGCTTAAAGTAATTGATCCAAGTGTTACTATGTAACTTAATACAACTTCTGTGACTACATTTTAATCTCCCCTAGCACTTTCAAAAGCCTTGGAGTATATGATGCACCTGGGATGCACAGCCAGGAGGCCAATGGAACTCAAATTGGTAAATACTATACAGTAAGTCATTCATACCATGTTTTTCCAAGTTCTGTCAGCCAAGTTGGTATGTTTCCTGTCATAATTACCAAAGGATCCTGAAGCTGCCTGTTTGCTTTTGCTGTCAGTTTACTGTTGATAAACTCTGAGGTTGGAATTATCTCCTTGCAGATTGCATTCTGTATTACATAAAAACAATGTACTTCTAGTTAAACAAATGCTGGAAGAAATGGCAAGTCTTTGTTAAAAGGTTTTTTTTTTAATGTTTTAATTTGCTTGTGAAAAGAAATTATCATTGTCAATTTGGACACAGAGTCTAAGCCTTGAAAGAAAGGTTGAGGAAATTTCTACTGCTAATTTTTTTTTCCTGGAATAATGCTGCTCTTTGAACTTAACGAAGGAAAAAAAAGCATTAAAAATTTGTTTAACGTACTACAGAGGAAACATGACTGACTAATGGAATTAATACCCTTCAGCTTACCAGAAGTTAGAGAAATATGCAGGGGGAGATAATAGCATTTGCATTATTCTGTCTTGGTGGGGGGCAGTAGACAGGGAGACAAAGCTATTTTTAAGGTGTTTCAGGACAGAGTTGCCAATCAATTACAAAAATTACTTAAAAAGTGCTCTACTCACATCATACAAGTAATACCAGTATCGACTGATAGCATGTAAAACTCTCAAAAGAAGAATAACATCTAAGGAGGGATCTTCAAATGTTATGTTTTCAGGTGGAGTAGATATGAGGTAAACTTCAAGGGGGTTTAATACCGAAGGGCATACACCATCTAGTAGGAAATGAAAAAAAGAGGAGAATTTTAGTCAAAACAAATCAACTAGAAGACTTCCCAGGATTTAATTATCAGGAGCCTGGATAGTCACAACATCCGCTCAACTACATCACCTTAGACAATTCAAGTATCTTTAGCTTTAATACACATTATAAATATATGCTTAATTTTCTTACACTGTGCTTGCTTTAAAAGGAAACACTATAACTTCTCTAAATGCTCTTCCTCCCCATCCAACATACCATGCCACAGTTCATCATGTTTTTTAGAATTTCTGGGGGAGGTTTTCGTGGGAGCAGTTTGTGCTCTTCCTCTTTTACCACCAACACAGTCCTTATTACCGTCCTCATCCTCCCGCACAGGTTTGTACCTAAAAAGTGATTAAAAGTTAAAAACATATTTGTGAAATGCTCACATGGAAGCAAAAGCAGTTATAAAAGTGTTAGTTCTTTTATTACCAGATTTTTACTTGAATGACAGTTAAAAGCAGAAAGACAAGAACAATGCATTTAGGTATGATCCAGCCTTTGCCCTCAGAAGCAAAGCATGTCATGGGGGAGAAAAAATGGGGACCCTCCGGCTCCATGAACTGGAAGAGAAGCAGAAGGTATAGAGAAGAAAAAAAAAAGAAAAAAAAAAGTGGTTTGTTCTTGGTTTTGCTTTTGAATAACACATTTAAATATTAGCAAGAAAAAGACACTGCTGGAATGTTATAACATTTGGCACAGTCATAGGTCAATACTGCTAGTTCCAAAATATGGTCACAGAATGCATATACCTGCACAGCAATCAACTACAGAAACCAGTAGAAGTTTACTGCTGTTTGTAGACTACAGACAATGTCTCTGTGGTTTGTAGTTAGTTACCTAACACTACAAACAACTTGTCTCGATCTAGCAAGTGCCATTTAAAACTCACCATTTCTTGTTTACCAGCTTCACTCATGAGCTAGAAAGAATATCAGTAGCTAGAAATTAATTCTTACTACAATTCAAGCACCTCAAGCACATTAGGAAACTCAAAGCTACAGTGTGGT
The DNA here is from genome assembly GCA_032466535.1 of Forpus xanthops. Classification (NCBI taxonomy): domain Eukaryota; kingdom Metazoa; phylum Chordata; class Aves; order Psittaciformes; family Psittacidae; genus Forpus; species Forpus xanthops. Next base: position 12,837 of record JASSUY010005548.1, on the reverse strand, counting down.
GGTTTGTTGGTGGTTTGTTTTTTTTTATTATTTTTATTTTTTTATTTGGGTTTTTTTTTTGGAGTCGTTTTGTGGTGGTTGGGGGGGGGGGGGG
>JASSUY010005548.1:0-12733 GCA_032466535.1 Forpus xanthops | reverse complement strand
TGGTTTTGTGGTGGGTCCGCCCCCCCCCCCCCCCGCCAAGCAGAGGCAGGGAGACAGCTATATTCCAATTTCCTTTAGATACACATATCTAGGGAACTAGAGAAGTTGAGAAATTGCCCCGATTTTTCTAGCCAACTTACCAAATAGTATGTGTTTTTGTCCAAATCCCAGCTCTTCCTAATGGGTTGCTTTCATCATCTGTAGACTCTCTCTCCTCCTCAGCTTGCAAACTGTACTGCCTCACTGCTTGATACACAGTCATATTGTATGGCAGCAAGTGATCCCCAATGTAAAATTGCAGTCTGTGTCTCACATTCCCTGAATTTAAGAACTGAGCAGCCTGAACAAAAAAAACCACACAAGTTAACAAACTCGTTGCTAGCTTTTCTTTAATCCTCTCCTCACACTGTTCCCTCCTCTTACATCCACAGCAAAAACTTACCAAAGATTCGTCTATTTCTTCATCTGATCCATCATCATCGCTATCTTCATCATCTTCTCTTACTCTTCCATAGCCTGAGGCAAAAGAGGAGAAAGATATCCTCATCTGTTTTCACATAAAATGTAGCAACACTTTTGTACTTTGAATTTTATAAACTCCACTGTTTTATACAGTTCCAAAATACGTCAGTAAAAAACAAAAATTCAGATGTGTTTGCAGGAATTTCAGTATCAAAATCTGGCACCAAAAATGCCAAGTTACAGCCAACCTGACAGATCCAGATGATACTTCAGTTAGTATTTACATTGAACAGTTTACAGTGGGAAAAAAAGTTTGGATCAGAAAAGTGAAGATTCTTATCTCCCCACCTGTGAGCAAGATACACTTAAAAGCATCTCCTGTGCATCTTCAGTAGAATCCTTACAGGTTTTTTTGGTTTGAGGGTTTTTGGTTGTTTTGTTTGTTTGTTTATTGTTTTGGTTTTGTTTTTACAGACTCTACACTACTGACAATACTGACTTTCCCAAGAAGCAAACCACATGCGGCTGGAGGGGAAAACAAATAATATATATATAAATATATATACCTCTAACTACAAGGTATCTTTCAATGGCTTGTACCAAAGCCAAGGGATCAATCTTCACAGGTCCACCTTTCCACTGTTTCACATTAGCACAGTCTGGATGTCTTTGCAGTTGGCATTTTAACTGGTGTGTATTGAAGAACTTTAAAGCTTGGGATCCTCTGTTGAGAGAAAAACTCAAAATAATTTGTGAAAAAAGTTGCTACACAAAGAATCCAATAAAAATGCATTAATAGGCTTATATGTGCATTTGCAAATTCACATGTTCAGATTATGATAATTTCTCAGTCTATTTCTTTAAGATTTGGATAAACAGACTAAAAATTTTATTCTAACAAGACCACCAGAACCCAAGTTGGACAAAATCTGGTTTTCAATGGAAACTACATGGATAAAGAGAAAATTTAGTCTGAGATCTGAATCCAGTATAGCCTATACTAACTACCTTTGAGGTCTGATGAGATTTACACTGTGATTATGTGCAGTGCAATACGGATCAGAACCAGGGGTGGAAAATTCAAGTATCTGTTCATATGCATTTTTCATAAAGACAATGCAAAAGGTTCCTCATTTTTCTTGCAAAGTATAGTTTACACACAAGTTCCATCTCAATCAATACTCAAGTATTAGTAGTTTAATTACTTCCATAATAAAAAAAAAATTGATAAAAAAACCTAAACAAACAAAAGAGTGCATTTATTGCAAAGATGCTATTTTTTCCCCACTGTTTGTTACATGGGGGCAAAGACAACATTTGAATTTTTAACACTTGAATTTAGATTGCATTTATAAAATTACACAGCCACTCCTAATTGAAGTGAGAAAAGTTTCAGGATGGTAAGCAAGCATTTAGTTAAATATTCAGTATTCCACTGAATTTAAGAAATTGTGAACTGTGTAACTGCTTTCATCTTTAGTAGGTCAGAAGTTTCCATTACCTCTTGGAACAGTTAGAGTTGAAACAAGTTTTTGAAAATAAAAGCTTCCAACAAGACTGTTACCTGAGCATAATCCTTACCTGCTCCCTGTTCCATTTCCACTAGGAAAGTCATGCACTTTGACAGGAAACTGCTCCATCTGACTGAGGCAATTGTTCATTTTATGGACTAATGCCAACAAAGGTGCATTTTCTAATGGCTCTAATCTTCCAAGGGGTTCTTCTCCTGGAAGCTGAAATACATTCCAGTCCTTTAGTTATGTGCTTAAATTAAGCCATCTTAAACAATTCATACCAGCAGTCATTAAAAAAAAAAAAAATTAATATTCACTACTCTCAGTTTAATTAACAGCAGTATCAGGATGACCAGATGACAAATTTATGTCATAACAAATGACCTGCTTAAAAGGAATACACTTTTCTCTCCTGGTTTCTGCTGAATAGTCCTAGAGATTTTAAGCATTTACCCTTAAACATGAGCAAGAAACTTCACAGAAGCTATAGTTATCTACTTCACTCTCTTCCACTTTAAATTTCTTCCTTTAAAAACAGGACAATCTGGTTTCTTGCACTATTTAGGACTAAGGGAACAAGTGGCAAGTGGATTACTATCTAAACTCCTTCCATATCAACTTCTTACCAGGCAGAAACAACTTCCAAGTTGCTCAAGACTCAGACAATTGGCCCTTTCGGAATTTATTTTCATTGCTGTGTGGAATCTCCTGTATTTTAAACTTAAGAAGGGGACGTTCAGGTTAGATACAAAGAAGAAATTCTTACTGCAAGGGTGAGGCACTGGAACAGGTAGCCCAAAGAAGCAGTAAATGCTCTATTCCTGGCAGTGTTCAAGGCCAGGTTGTACACAGCCTTGGGCAGCAGTGAGGCATCCCTGCCCATTGCAAGGGGGTCTGAACTAAATGATCTCAAGGTCTTTTCCAACCCTAACTACTATATGATTTTGTGATTTAATTACAGGGTATTCTAAAGAGTTTATGACCTATAAAGACACAGAGCTATGCGAATATCACAGTGTTACACAGCTTGAGCATAAAAAAATTCATTCCATACTCCATCTTTAAGTAAAGGTAATTGCCAAACATGTCAGATGGTCAGATAAGTACAATGTGAGAGAAAAACTATTAAGAATGACAGGAGACAAATCAAGAAAACTTACTGGAGAAGAAAAAAATACATGAAGAAATCTTTTCAATCTGATATCTCTGCTTACAGCATCTTTCTCACATTTAGATGTCAAATAATGCAGCAGTTGTTTAACAAACCCACTATGCTGGATTTCAAATGAGGAGACATCAGACTCCGAGACAATGCTACGGATTTCTACAAGGCACTCTGTTCCACCATCCACCTGGAAAGTATGAAAATAGTATTTTACTACCCAGGTATTAATGGCTATTTTTCCTCCAACTGCACAGAACAGCTTTAAAGGGAAGGATAAAAAGAGAAAGTCTGGAGTGTACAGTAACTCAATACAAGCAATCACAGCAAATAATCAAGGATAAACAATTTCTTCACTCAAAAGAGACACTACAAGCAACATCCTTATTTCCCCCATTTTAAGAGAAATGCAAGGTCCCATTTCTGCCTCATGCAGCATGAAAACAGCCTCCAAACAGAAGGATTATTTAAAAAAAAAAAAAAAAAAAAAAAAAACCAACTCAGATTGGCATATATTTTACATGGCATCCGGGTGGGAGAAAGGAAGAGAAGTTTCATATTTTAACAACTGCTCAGATCAAAGCACAGAACATAACTCAGATGTTTAGCTATTTTAGATGTTACAGGTTTAGACCACCTAACAAGTATTACAGTTGTCTGAGAAGCAAGGCTCAAATTCTTCAAATGCTAGTAGATTCCTCACAATCTATATTTCTATTCTTTCACCAAAATGCTACTTCCCTCTTGTCCTCCCTCATCCTCAAAGTTATTACAAAACTGTGTTCTTCAAGTAAATCCCTAACATTCAAAATTCGAACTGACATACAGCTAGGAATCAATAATACCCTTATTAATAGCAGTCATTTATCATGAATTCTCTCTCGTTGGTCATGAATGACCTGTGTCAGATCTTGTATACTAATAAAAAAAAAAAAAAAAAAAAAGGAAAAAAAAAAACCATAGCAAATTAAGAAACATTGCAAAATCATTTAATATAATGAAAAAAATATTTTTAAAATATTGGCCATACAGTCCAAAATGGTCAGCACTTCTGTAGTTTTTTCCTAGTACTTCTAAGTGCTTCCATTCCCACTCTCATTCCAAGCAATTTGCCATTTCTAACCTGGAGGTTGAGTTGTTCAGTTGCAGTGCAAAGTCTCTGTAATACATTTAGTGCAGGATTGCTTCCATCCATATTTTCAGAACTAAAGTAACGTTCTACAAATTTATGGGCTTGCTCCTTAATCCAGCCCTTAATTTTTTCTCTGTAAAGAAGCACAAAAAAAGGCATTTGGCTATGTTAAGCATTTGAGTACTCCAATACTACAAGTAAACAAAGTGAAGAGTATAATTCTACGTATTTTTAACAGCCATCAGACAAAACCCCTTACTTTCTTACTCCAACATAGTAAAGGTCTATATTATCTACAGATTACTACTTGCACCATTTTTCCAATTCTCCAATTTTTCTCCATCATGCTACTTAACACCATTAAGAGGTTATTTTCTCTACCTTAATCTCTTGATTCTTCTTTCCAGTTATTTTAACAGTAGTTAAATTCAAACTTCTTTGACAGATGTTGCATAATCACCCAATACTTTGTCAGAACAAAGTAGCTGTACCACAAAGTCAACACCATATTTACAAGTATTTTGATGTTTTTGTGTGTACCTGTTATTGGAAATGGTATCCTTGGAAGCAGCCCTTGCAAGACCACTTACTCCTGCTGTTCGTGCTGGCTCAATATTATTACTGTTGGACTGTGTGCTTAATCTTCCCCACGTTTTAGGATTTAAGCTTGCCAAGAAAGAAGATTTAGGAGACTGAGTAGTTGTAGGGCTTTTAGCTGGAGGAAGCACAGACAAAATTAATAGAATCAACAAGTGCATTACAACTAGCACTTTTAACATCTTACAAGCTTACTTTTATATTTAAAAGTGATAAAATAGCACATTTTAAGAGTTATTTACCTTGATTGTCTACTTTTTCATCATCTCTTGGAGGAGAATATTTTGGTCTCCTGGGCCCTCGTTTTGGCAGTCTTTTTCTTTTTAGAACATCACTCAGTCGTCTGTCCAAATTTAAAAATAAAGTAGCATGTTTCCATCCACCATATTCATATGCACAACCACCCATCTGTTTAAGATGCATCTGCCACCTATTTCCTCAAGAATTAGAAAAAGACTCCATCCCACAACAAGGAGGGCTCTAGGGAAGAATAAGCTCTGGGAGGAGGGCCCTCAATTCTGTTTCAACTGGAAAGACAAAGTGACTATTCAGAAAAAACAGGTTTTGCTTGCTTTCATCTTTCTACTACAAGGAGCCAAATACAGCAGGTGTCACTAAATAAAAGGTTTCATGTTATCTTCATGCTTCTATTTGTGTAACAATATGGTTATACATCAATTTGAACATACTTAAAAAAAAATATTCCACAAATCTCTATTGAACAAATACCTAGAGATGACAGAGAGTTGACCTCTCCCTTCTGAAAAAAAAAAACAGAAATCACTTTCTCAACAATTTACAGCTTGTTCTCAGCAAGCCCTACACTTTCCAAGTTTGGGTATTTCAGTTCTGGTTTGAAGTGAGCTTTCTATTATACCAATACATTTAGACAAATATTCCACCTTTATTTTAAAGTCAAATTGAGTAACATTTAAGTAATTTATTACTACAAAAGACTTTAATTCTACAAAGTGTTCAAAATGATTGCATTCTAACAAAATAACTTAAGGATGACCTTTTTTTCCTTCTGTTTCCACCTGAAAGGAACTATGCACCATACCCGCCATTTCTCTAAAAGATTCACAACATAACAGTACAGCTGTTGCTCCTAGCATTTTCCAGCTTATCCACAAACAGCAGACTGTGACATAGCATTACATGATAATTATCTGATCAGTAGTCTTTTTTCCTTGATACTTCATATAAAGTGAGTAAAAACTGCCCACTGATAGCTTCAACACCACTCCATTTTAGCTCCCTAGAGGCAATTACCACAGCAAAATGCAAATGATACTGTTGCAGCCTTGATCAGACTAGACTTAACAAAAAAAACACTACTCAAAACCAAAAACACAAAAAAAAAAAAGTTAAAACTAAATATCACCTCCCCGCCCAACAAAAAACAAGCAAACAAACACAAAAATAACCCACAAACCACCATCCCAACAGATTCCCTTTCCACAACAAGAAGTGCACTTACCCTTGTGGGCTCAGATCCAAAGAATCCTCCCTGCTGTGTTGTAAGCTAGGAGAGCCCAAATCTGCAGCTGCATTACTGGCAGCAGTGGCTGTTCCAGTACTTATTGTTGTAGTGGTACTCAGTGTTCCTGATCCATTAGTGCATACTTTCGGTGGGCTTGTTAGCAAAGCCTCAGACTCTGCCAAGTTTTTCACTTGGTGCATCACTCCTTTGCAAAAGAAATGTTTGTTAAGTGGGTTAGTCTGGTTGTGGGGGTTTTGGTTGGTTAGTTGCTTGGGAGGTTTTTTGTTAGGTTTTGGTATTTGTTTTGGGGCTCTTTTTGGGGGATTGCTTTTTGTTCTGTTTTGGGGAGGGAGGTGTGTGCCAGAAGGGACAAAGGTGTTTGAAAAGGCAGAAGTCTGTCACTTAAACCTCTGTTTTGACTATGGCAGCAGTGGCTCACCCTACCCATCAGTACCAAAAGCAGTTCAATTATTTCTTAAAAAAGTCAATCTGCAAAGTTTCATAAAAAAAAAAAACAAAAAAAAAAAAAAACAACAAACCCACACACATGACAACAGCAAAAACAGTACCTAAGAAACCCCAAAATCCCCAGTGGATTAGGACAAATGCTTTCTGCCAGAGATTTGTCCATTTTGTCCAGTACAACTACCTATGTAATTTCAGCAAGCCATCTTCAGCGCATTTAGCAAGCCTGTACAAACTTGCTTCCAATTCAGAAAAAAAACAAGCCTGCCTCCTCCAGAATCTCGGTCAGCTCCACCCTAGTCATATGAGGGTAGCTTGCATGTATTTGCCTTTGTTACTGAAGAATAATATTAATTTGTTACAGCTTGGGGTGGGAGGAACAGAGAAGCGGATTATGGATATGAATTCTATAAACACGCTTTAAATATAGCAAGAAAGAATGTGGGAAGAGGGGAAAAAGATTTACCTTCTCTTCTGAAGTAAACACTAAAAATGTCAGGTAACTTTTGCATTAAAATCTCTGCCATCTGCAGGGCTCCAACTACTATCTTAAGGTCTTGACTTGACAGCATGGAGGCAATATGACTAAAACAAATAATTTATTAGAATTAGATTGGTCTTTTCATTTTGTGTCTTTTTTTTAATCAAGCCTGCTATTCTTGCATGCATACTAATGGAAACTGAATATAAACAGATTTCGTTGTGCTTCTGTAAAAGCCATAAAAACGAAGACTTTAAAAGTCCTCTTCCTTTTTAAATCACTTTTACCAAGTTTTAACATGTGACTTAAAGGTGATTTTTTTTTTCCTGTAAAGTACATGGTGTTATGAAACTCGGTACTGAAATTAGTCAGTTTATTTTCTAACTGCATTCTTTTATCTAGACTCCTAACTTTATGGTTTAATATGTAGAAGAGGTTTCATGAACAGAACTTACCAGCTGAACACCATGAGAGTCTGTTATTGTTCACATTCTATTACCCCAAAAGTCATCTTGCCCACAGAGAAGTTTATAGTCAAGTTTTAGAAATCAAGAAAACAGTCAATGGTAAAGTTAGACATTGCTAATACATACAGCCATATAGGCAATTTAAGTTTCTAGTAAATATACCTCAAGTCAGAACCTACTGAAAAGTCTAAGATGCAAAATATTCCATAATGAAGAGCTGGCAGCCTCAGCTTTTGGAAAATAAGGAAGGATTTAAAAGTACAATTTTCCTTGAAATAATAAAAAAAAAAGTTCAAGAAGAGCAAACAAGTTTGAGTTGCAAATTCAGAATTAGTTTCATTCTCAATGGCTAATGAACCAACCTTGAAACAGCATGGTTTTTCAACACATCCTTCAGAAGTTCAGCATCAGCAAAATAAATTATCCTAAGAATTGCTCTAAGGCACTTGTGTCTAACAGCAGGTCCAGCTGAAGAACTATATACTTCATAAAGAACACCAAACAGTGTTTTGATAAAGGATTTTGCCAGTTCTGGGTCTTCTTTCATTAGCTGTGCTCGGGCATCATCCTTCTTCATTTCTGAATGTCCACCTGTAAGAAATTGTGCAACAAATCATTGTGCAGTTCTTTGCATCTCTGCTCTGATGATTACTGTCTTTTTTTAAAGATGAATTAGTTTAGCTCTTGTCTTGAAAAGATATAATTTAGGAATCAGAAGTCAAACTGATAGCAAGAACACAGGTACAAATCCTCCTCTTTCAAGGAGTTAAATTTTTTTTTTCCTCAATTTTCTTGCAAGCTTCTGTACAAAAGTAAGAAGCCCTCACACAGTCTTTGTGAAATAAAAGAGCTGTATGAACTCTTTCAGAAAATCTCAAAGCCAGGAATACGTCCAGCTTCCCCCACAATTTAATGAATTTTCAGTTCCCAGGAAAGAAGTTTACGTCTTAAAAATAATATACTTCAACAGTTGCTTTGTTTTAAAGCTGTCTTCATCCATGTAAATAAGACCAGTCTGATTTTCCACAGAAACCATAAGAAATATATGTGAAATAGTAGACTGCTGCATAACCCAACATAAATTAACCATAGCTAGACACCAGGTGCCTCCTAAGCTGTACTTACTAGTGTTTGTATTGGCTAAAGGGTTTGGTTTTCGCTGAATGGCACGTGCTGTTCCAGTATCCTCATTTATTTGCTGCATAGAGTTAAAATCAATAGTGTAGACACGCCCAAGTGTAGATAGGCTTATCTCATCCTCACCAACCTGATGAGCTGCCTAAAAACAAAGAAGAGTTTGAAGAAAAAAAAAAAACAAAAAAAAACAACAAACAGGAACCTATATGAAAAGTGAAGAGAGGAGCAACACAGTAGGAAAAACAATGTCTGACAAAAAACACAATAAGAACTGTGATTAAGCTATTCAGCTATTATTGAATGCTGAAATACTGCCATATTAACAACAGGAGGTTTGAAGAAACTTATTTTTCTTACTCAGAAAATACAAGGCTGACATTTTCAGAACCATAAAGAGAGTACTCAATTCCCTATACAACCACATGGATATTCAGAAAACATTACCACAAAAGTGTGTGGAATTACTACCTCTATTATTCGACTATCAATCCTGTTATAGGGATGCCAGAGGCCTCTGTCATCTCGCCACTGCCATATTGCACCATCTGTATTTTGTGCATTTCCTTTCTTCAGCATAGTATCAACAGCAAAGATGCCCTCTTTTGGCAGGCAAGGCATCAGCTCACTGCAAAGAACATTAAAATAGTATTTTACTAGAAGTATATAAGTCCACCTAAGTTGAAATCTGTTTATCTACATTCCAGAAAACTTAGGAACTTTTAACACACCAACCAGATCCAAAACCCAGGGCTGTGTAGCTTACCAGATAAGAGAAGTAAGCTCATAAAGTTCTTGAGGACTTCGTGGAACAAGATCAATTTGTTCTTGACAACTCCCATTTGAGGCTCCACAAAGGAGGAAATGAAGCGTTTCTGCAATATCTATAGAAATTATTATTCATGAGGTTACCCATATCAGAATATAGACTCCATTTTGTGCTGGACACTGTGAAGTCACAGTGAAGAGATAGTCACAGCCCGAAGCAAACAAACAGACAGTAAGACAAAAGCCATCTGTTTGAATGTTAAAAAGTGTGTTTGTTTTCAGGTCTGGGGTTTGTGGGGTTTTGTTGGTTGCTTTGGGGCTTGTTTGGTGTTGTGTGGGGTTGTTTTTTTTTTTTTGTGGGGTTTTTTGATTTTTTTTTTTGGGGAGGAGGAGTTGTTTTGTTGTTTACTGGGGGTCTGTTTGGTTGTTTGCTTTCCTTCAAGGGACATCTAAGGAAGAAATATCACTCAATATACAGGGCACTGAAGAAAACAGAGGAACATATATGGCAGTTGAAGTGACAAGAGAACTAAGACAGTTACATAACTGTTACTTTTCTTAATGTCTTCTCTTAGAAAAAAGTCCTTAAAATCACATTTCGTCCACCTGGTAAAGACTACAAAAATAATTATTCAACTTGTGTTGGAATGAGAGTAAATTGTGCAGCTAAGGCTCAAAGTCAGGCAAGCACTCCACTGACAACAGCTAGAGACAAGAAGGGGAGAAAAAACCCTTACAATGAAAAAAAAAATTTCAAAGAGATGAATTGAATTTTGTATCCCAGGGAGTGAAGAACACTAAGAATACAACATTTGTCTAATCAAGTGTACAGGGTTTCATATTGGCTGTAGTGATTAACTGAAATAGGCTCCCAAGAATATGAAAGAATAAGAACTCACTTTGCTTCATAAGTTGGACTGCAAGTGTAGGGCAATTGGAGCACATTAAGGAAAACATGCGCACCACCATGATGAACATTCCTGAGCTCAGGATAGGAGGCGTCACTACCAAGAGTTGCTGGATATTTGTTAACAAGTCCTTGGAAGCAACCTGCTGGAGCAAGTTCTTCAGGAGGGAACAGCAAAATTGAAAATATTAGTATTTGAAAGGTAAGCCCTTAGGAGAAACTGAAGGAGGGAAGAAAGAAACAAAAACCCAACCCCTTACCTCCTCATGCTGGAAGTTGTCCACTAGCCGTGCAAAACACAGGCAAGTACTTTCAACAGACTTTTTGTCCTATTATAAAAGAATACATATATATATTTGTTCAAATTAAAATGCTTGACTTTCCACCAGATTATTCTGTCATTTTGAGGCATTCCTAAAACTTCTCCAAAAAGGCCAGATGAATCACATTTTACAGAACATTATGGCTCTGAATTTTAAATTGATACAGCCTAAACTGACATCCTGATAAGGCCATGCTCCTGCATATTCCCTGGGACACACCTCACACTTGCAACACAAATACCTTTAGGGACCTTTAGAGATTAATAAATCAATTTATAATATTTTATAAATCTTATAATATTTTAATAAATGGATTTAATTATATTTTGGGATTCTACAAGGAGGAAATGAAAGGGAAGATAACTACAAAGCCAAAGCAACAGATATAGATAATAAGTAGGAGTGAAGGCTACTGTTCTACAGACTACATGAAGCCTGATTTTTATAAACATGAGGTGCAGCCAAGCCAGCAAAACCAAATACACCAAGATAGCAAACATTCTTCTAAAAATAGTTATAATTAAAAGTTCACTGAAACTATCAATAAAAGTACATATGAACATAATAAAAACACTTTCACTGCAGGGGTGGCTGAACTCTGAAACAGGCTGCCTGGAGAAGTTAAGTCAGGTGAACATGCTCCTGGGCACTCTGCTCTTAGTTGACCAAACGTAAGCACATAACCAAGAGATCCTTTCCAACCTCAATTATCCTTTTAAGACCTAACTCAAGATTATTTTCTTTTTCTGCCAGAAAAGTTCCACTTCAAAATTTCTCGACATCTTACTTTTGTGGGCTGTAGCTTCTCTTCAGAGAGCTTATATTCAGAGTCAGTACTTGTCGCTACACTACTGCTGAGAATTGTGCTGTTTCCAAAGCACCATCTAAAGCCAACATTTGACTGCTGTGAAGCTGCCTCAAAGACTCAAGTAGTCCCTCAGCAAAAAGATGTCAGCAAAATTAAAAACAGCTCAAGGCGCTGATGAGGAAGCACATGATGAACAACCATCTGATGCACTGTGTCGTGGTTTGAGGCTCTCAAACAATTCTGGTCACTCCTCCCTCTTTCTTCCCCAGTCCTGGGGGATGGGGAGGAGAACTGAAAGAATGCAACTCCCACAGGCTGAGATAAGAACAGTTTAGTAACTAACTTTAGTAAAGAAGATCGCTACTGGCGCTGCCAGGTAAAAGCAGTGGGCCATAGTAGTAGAGAACTCTACTCTGAAAGGAACAGAAGCACCCATCTGTTGGCCAGACCCAGGCTCAAGGGAGGTTGGATCCAGGGGCTTGGATAAGGGATGCAGCAGAGAAGCGGCCTGCTCTAGTCAGTCCCACTGACTATTACCCACTTTTAGTGATCCACGTGGGTGCTACTGACAGCAGTAGCCTCCAGAACATAAAGAAGGACAACAGAGCTCTGTGAGAGGTGGTTAGGGGCTCTGGAGCACAGACTGTCTTTTCAACAGGTCCCCAAGAACCCAGAGCAGGACCTTAAAAAGGCTAGAACTGGTCAGGTTAATAAAGGATTAGAAGGGTGGTGCTATAGTCAAGGGTTTGGGTACCTAGAACACAGGACTCAACTTAGTAAGCCAGGTCTACAGGGGGCTGGTGGAGCTGGCCTGACAAAGAAAGGGAAAAGTGGATTCGGTAGGAGGACTGCCAGACTGGTCAAGGATGCTTTAAACTAGATCTGTTGGGGGAGGGGGGCATCATCCCACCCCAACACACCCAGTCACTTGCCTGAACCTATAGTAAACATTCGGAGCAGTGCAGACACTCCAGCTGCCCCAGCCAATGAGCCGGCTTCAACTGGAGCTCAGCTCAGATGCCTGTATACA
>JASSUY010005546.1:0-26674 GCA_032466535.1 Forpus xanthops | reverse complement strand
GGCATGGTTTAGTGGGAGGTGTCCCTGCCCATGGCAGGGGGTTGGAATTAGATGATCTTAAGGTCCTTTCCAACCCTAACTGTTCTATGATTCTATGATTCTAAATGAAATCAAAATAATTTGGGGTCAGGCTCCTTGGTTTAACAAGACTAAGATTCATACACAATTTGAGATAGCTGAGAAATGGGGCTTTTTGCTCTCAAGTCTCACTAGTTGGATTTCAACTGGGGCTAGGTTGAAAGCACAGCAGAACTAGCCCACTAAGCACAGTTTATGCTTTGAAGGGCTGGTGTCATGCAGTCAGCCCTGGAAATTCTCTCTTCCACACCTGCCCATATGTTCTTAATTTGAGTGGAATACAAATCACGTTCATGAGAGCCCTTTCAATCTGATCTGCAAGTGTAACTATGCTGGCCTTACATTTTGTAGCTTCATTTATGTATTTATATAATATGCATATATATTTGTATATACATATATTTATATATTTAAGTGTACATAGAATAATAAATGCAACTGTCCATCATCTTTTGAATTGTGGGTTTTTTTGACCCAAGAAAATCAAAATTCCAAATACCCCTCTTTAATGGATGCTTGAAAATTCATACTAGAGGACAGTACTGAGATCTTTGATATGCACAAGATCTTCATCACAAAAGACAACTATATATTGATATGTATGTCTATAACAACACTCCAATGCAATAGAGATTTGGATGCCCAAGGAGGAAGTGCCTGGATTCCTAAAACCTGTGTGGCAACTGTTGAAGAAGAAAGAACAGACTTTGGAGAGGAGCACTGGGATCTGATGACTTTGATTCCTATTCTATTGGCTTAAATCTTTTTATAAACTGCTCAGATTTAGCTTCTTGGCAAGGACGACAAAACTGACAGCTATTACATGGCAATCATCGATAAACTGAGCAGGCCTAAGGACCAAAAAATCTACATGTATAATAGAAATAATCCTGTACCTCTTCACTGGCCTTATGTCTTGCTGTTATATAAAAAAGTATTATCAAGTCTCAAAAGACAAGCTCTCTGAGTCAAGAACAAACAGAACTAAAGCTGTATGCATGACATCAGTTTGGCTCCTTGTGCTCATGAGCTTATTATTCTAATGTGGTTTGGTAGGGTATCAGGGCTGTACACAAAGGAGGCAGTTGTCTGTTGAATTCCTGATTCTTGATACAGAAGCTGTAGGACAGAATTAATAAAACACTGATTTGCTGGTCTTTAAATTAAGGTAAATGAGCACCACATAGGAGAGCAGACTTTTTATCTCTACCTCTGACAAGAAATGTTAGTTCTTAAGCAGAATATTCAGAGCTGGTCAGTAATTAACCTTCATTACCTAAATATGTAGTTTGAACAATATATTCTGAAAGTATAGGGAGTTCACAACTGCAACTGACGTAAGTTTAGAGCTGGTATTTGAGCAAAGATCTTCACAAAATACAGGTACTTGATCGGAGTATCGAAACTGGTCAAGGAAAGTTAGGGCATATGAATCTCAGTATGCTACATATGAAAAATGACAAAATGATTCCTAATACTTATAAACTCATAGGCCAAATCAGGACTACTTATTCCAGAATAAACTGTCATGCAAAAAAGGTCTCACACATGCCCTAATCACCATACTACAAAGAATATACTTTAATGTCTGCACTTGTTCCAGATTAATTTTCACCTGCAAAAAAATTTTTACTTGTAGCCTGCTTCTTGCCTCTGAATTGATAAATTCCTCATATGCCTTTCTGGTGTGTACACTGTTACAGTACAAGTAGAAGCTTGTTATTCTTCTTCATTTTCTATACACAAGCGATTGCCGACATACCTGGCATTGTAGTTTGACTTAGGTTGCTTTCAAACAGGGCAATTGATATACAGTCAATGCATTAACATCCAAAGATGTTTTTAAAATATTTTCTTCTAATTTGATGTGTACTGCCATTGCTAAAATTACAGTGTAGCAATTTGAGACCTGTGACTGGAAAGGTAGTTTCATTAAAGATTCCTGCTCTCAGAATGCTGGCATTTCTGACGGAATGATTTTACTCATACCTCTCAATCCAAAGGTGATTTTTATTGCTGTTGCTTTGAAAGCATGGCAAGTTAAATAAAAATATTACCTCAAAGTCTTCACTTTGTGAAAAGGTGGCAAATTTGTTTTATTTTGAACTAAAAAATTTCAGGAATATTTTTGTCTCCATAAGCTAAACATTTGGTTTTCCATGAACTTAGTCCTCATTTTAAAATTCAACTTATTCAAGGAAACTAGATACAGAAATAGAGATTTTAGTCAAGAAACTATGTAAATACCTATGCGTTGATTCCATGTCCTATCTCCTATTAACATTTTGTTAACTACAGAGGAAGCTGTAATATGTCCTGGAAGACAGAAAGGAAGCTAGGCTTTGCTAGTTTCACTAGTCGTAGCGCTACTCTAATTTGTGTTTATTGGTGTTCTTAAAGCAAAACTCTTGCATACTTCCCAGGGCAGGAGATAACACATGTTACGCTAATGTAAATCCATATGAGTCTTGACTAGCTAGGAGGTTTGTTCCAACTCAAACATGCGGCATGTACATCCTGCCATTCTTTTCCTCTATGAAAGTATTAATTCATATTACTCTTCTTCATGCCTGGAAAGGTCCAGCCACCGAGACCTCCAGTAAGTTTTCTTGCTGAATGATTATACCGCTTTCCAAGGATCTTCACTAAGCATCTGTGTCTCAGCAAGCAACTTCTCTCTCCTTCTGTCCACGCTAAGTTCTAAAAACCTCTGCTCCTGTGCATCCTGGGTTTATCACTAAATGGCTACTGTTATTTTGGCAGTCACCTTTGTACAGCCATGGATTTTTAGAAAACTTGCAGGGACACAGTTACCTTTAAGATCTCTGACCATCTTTCAAAGTGGGTTGAAATTGGTCAAGATATTGAACAATCTGACTAAGAGAGCATTTATATGGGCCTTTGAGAAAGCATGCTGGAATTATGCCTCCCAACCATGCTGATGAGTACGGAACCTATGCAGGGTTCAAAGTGGCTCCAGTTACAGGGTAAGCAGAGATACACAGTTGTTCCCTTTGAGAGCACATCTCCATTATAGTCCATCCATCAGGAATGAACACATCTACTCCTGTGGTTCTAGAAGAAGTCTCTAATAAAACATTGGAATATGTATGCTTAATTTTTACATTAGACAGATATCTGTGAAAGAAAAACCAACCAGTAAATGACTACATAATTATTCCTGTCTTTTCCAAGTCCAAAAGAAGGTGATAACCAGGAATGGAAGAGGATCAGAAATGAACCTTGCTGAAAAGGCAGCAGGAGGCAGCTGTGCAAGGAGAAAGGCAGTCAAAAACACATGGGTATTTTTTGGGAGCTATGTGTTCCTGACATCTGCAAAAAGATCAATATAAACCAGAGGCATGTTGAGGGAGAAAGATTAACGGCTTAAGGCAATGAAAAGGAATCTCTATTAGAATTTCTTTCAAACAAATTTTTAAGATTGATTCTGATCTTCATGTGCAGCATGGGACAAGCTGTTTTGCTGGGTCATTAATGGATGCACACGGTTGACTGCAGACTCTTCCAAGAATGTGTATATATTCCTATCTGCATTTTTATATTGCAGAGGATTGAAGAAAATGCTGGAATTGATTTTTTATTTTTTGTGTAAATTATTTTTAGTACAAAATTGAGGACATTTCCTAAAAATTATATTACTCTTTTTCAGCTTTTTGCATTATTCCTATGCTATATTCCATTAGCTTTTTTCCCACATGATGAACACAAGTGCCTCATGCTTGTTCTTTTTACTTTGACAGCAGTGATGGTTTCTCATGAGTCTTTGGTGGTTGGATCTTACAGGATACTCCTTTTTCCCAGTGGGAAGAAGCATATATTTGGCAAAAGTTGACAAAAAAGTAAAACAAATAGCTGGTCAAAGTATAATGTTAAAAAAGCTACCCTAGTTCATGTTTGGAGGACTCCCAATTTTACTAACTTCAGAAAGAGGTGTGCAGCAGAAGTTGAGTGGAATAAGACTAACATTAAGTGAATTACTGTATTAGTGGTTAGTTTTTCCCTGTGTTATATGTCGTCTTTTCCTCCATCATTCAGAAGCAGTCCTCACAGCACCATAAACATTAGCCTTCTACAGTGAGTGGACTTACCTCACACTGCAGGACTTGTTTCCATCTGCTGTTTCAGCCCAAACTGCCATGCCTTAGCATGTAATGACAGGTGAAGGTGAGCACAGGAAGACCCACTGATGAATGGTTTTAAGGATCATTGCCATCGATATATCACACCAGATAATAACCACCCAGCTGATGAAGAGACACTGTAAAAAGCACTGAGCCTATTAGTAAATAGATCTTCGGAAAACCACAATATAATTTTTATTTTAGTCTTAAACATAAAATAGCAATTTGAGTTCTTGTAAAGCGCTCGGTATTATATCAACCAGATGGGCACCTGTGAGCCCAAGGCTTTGAGCATCACTTTAATCCAGACTTAAAAATCCTGTGTGAATCTTTAGGTGGCTCTAGGCTTTTCATATTCTAGAACTGTTGCCCAAATGGAACAAAATTGCTAGAAAGATGTAATATGTAAACACAGTTCCCCTGTTTTGTTGTTTTTTTTTTTTTTTTTTTTAAATTTCCTTTTCTTTTCCCTTTTTTTTTTTTTTTTTTTAAGGTCAGTAACTATTCAGATTCAGGACCATCATCAATGTTAATTGCATGTATTTGTTTTGGATAATTGCTTGGATGACTGTTTATCATAAAGTAAACATTATCCTTAACTTGTTATGTTAGAGCTGACAATGATAAATGCAGACTGATTACTTTAAAGGAGTATTTATTTTCACCTCTTGTAGCTCATAGAATTTGGTGATGGAACTAAAATCATGCGTTCTCTTTTCCCCTGCATTGCCCCTTCATACAAAATTGCCAGTCATGCTTATATATTAAGGCAACCAAAAAGACCTATGGTTTTGATATTAAATTAAAAATATTAAGTGATTTAACTAATTCCATAAATGCGCCCTAAATTATGAGAAATTCTAAGTACTTCTTACCATATTTGTTCTTTATATTATGAAGCGACAATAATGCAGAGGCTAAATGACACCATCCACAAACAGCACATTCTAAACTGAATTATGTCAAGTGTAATCACAGAAATACATATACACGTTAGCATAAGAATATTATAATTTTGTACAGTAAATAGAAGTAGATGGAGTTATGTTATATAAAAACTAAGATGTAAACTTTCTTTCTGTCAGACCCTTAGTTTCCTCTCTGGAGCCAGATTCAAGTCCATGGTTTTTATCTCCATAGGTCAGCAATGATCCATAATTTGATCCATTCTTCTTCGAATGCAAATATTTTTCTTACTGGAGCTACATTATTTAAATTTCAGACAATATTACTTGTTCAGCAATATGCTAAGCTCTTATTATAGCCTGTGCTAATAAGACAGATGATCTTGAAGATGAAACAGGAGACAAAAACTCCATGACTGATTTCAGAGATGACCAGTGCTTAATTGATTAACACTCAGAAGGCAAGAAGAATATAAACCCTCATGCCTGTAACTGAATAGAAAGTCTCTCATATATTATAAAAAGAATCTTTACCATTGCTAATGACATATAAACAAGCAAGACTGGTGTGTTTGCATCCATTTACATGGATGCTAGCCTTATTTGTAAGGGAGACAAAGAAAAGGGGTAAATTTATTAAAAGATTCAATGGATGTGCTCAAAAATTAAAGAGGATAGCTTATCCCTAGAATATATAGACTCAGCCATTTCAGTGATGTAATAAGTGACCTTGTCCTTCTCACATTACGTTCAAAATTATGCATAAATTACACAACAAAGAAGCAACAAAGCAATTTCTCAAAGGGTATTTAAAAGCAGTGTGAAAGTATTAGGATTGGGGTTTGTCTTGCTCCTCTTTGTACATCACTAAGATACAGTTAATCAATAAGAATTCAGTTATAAAATTGCTTCAGTTTGTAGCTTTTCAGAGCAAGATCTACTCATCTGAATGTTTTTCCTCACAAGGGGAAAAAGAAATAGGAAGATTACATCAAAATCAGTTTTTACTGCAACACAAGGTTTCTGATTTCACCAATCACTATTACTGTGTCAACTGGTGCTAGTATACTACTACAACAAAGGGGAAAAAAGCCTGCTGCATCAGTGAGGAAAATGGATACTGAGATACAAAAAGGGGGGAAAAGAAGGCACAACATATTATGTGATTACACAATAGGGTCATTGAGCCTAGAGTATGTTTCAGAATATGGAATTTGGTATTCTATGGTACACAAGTTACTATGAAAGCCTTATTTCTGTTTTGTTGGTGTGCTATTGCTTTCTTTATTTCCTGGAGATTACATTTTTTGACAGCATGTAGTTTCAGTGAAATCTAGAGAACGGAACAAATAACACCAACACAATATTGTTTACAACCCCACCTAGTGGTCTTAATCCTAAAAGTTTCCAATGGATTAATGTAGTTGACAGCTTGTATGTTTCAAATTCTCTCCTTATTTGGTGCTGGCTATAGTCTTCTTATTTTTAATTTATTGAAATTTCAAGTAAAAACTAAATGCATTTTATTTACCCAGGCTTCGAAGTATCTCTTTTATAGCCATAATTATTTTACATATATGTAGCAATTTTCATTCTGAGGCGTCTAAATATTTTATAACTGCAACACAAGCCAAGATGTGAACTGCATTTAAGGATCTTGTCACTCGGTGCTAACATTGTTGAAGAGGAACTCAACATCTATTTGACAATATATAGCAACATTACAGACCATTTAAAGCAAAGAGGAATAGTGTTAAAACTGAAAGTTCAAAAGGAAGACAGAGGCTCATAGTTCTCAAATGAAGATATAAGGATTACGCAATTATCAATATTTTAGCTCCTGTAAATAATGTAATTATAAATGTAATTATATGTAATGACTATGTAATTATAAATGCCAAGGATCTTGATTTTATATCCAAACTGAAAAAAAAAAATAGCCCATTGCCTGTAGAAAAATACTGTCTCCCATTACGATACAGGATATTTGTACTTAAGCTCCTCAGAGGAAAGGGTGCCATCTGCTGAATTGCCATTGTACATAAGCAATTTATTTTCCAGGACAACCCGATAAAGAGAATCTTACATTTAGAAATCTTTAAGCACTTGTGTCTTAATCGTCTTTACATCAGTCTCCTGTACATATGGTTTAGGATTCAGTCTTAAAATACATGATCACCTTTTGCTAAGATCACCGTCTATCTAGTGAGAAATAATCTCTCCTTGTCTAGGGTCCTATTTCCTGTCTACTTACTTTACATATTAATGGGGTTAAGATCATCTCTTTTTTCTTTTTATACCCCCCAAATAGACCCTTTAATTTTTAAATTACTTGGATGTGAAAAATCTGTATGTAAAGGTTATATTTTTCATCCAGAAGAATCATTTATGTGAAAACAAACCGATTATGCATATGTCTGATTATTAGTGATAAAGGCACTAATGTTTTGAAAGGAATAATCTAATTTCCTCATTTCATTGGTATTGAATTTTTTTTTTACCTTTTTCTGCATAACAGCTTCCAATAACAGAACACACCCTCCTCATATTCTCATATATACAGTTTACCCAATAGCATAATTTAAGGACATTTCATATAAGGTATGAGCGGGTTTCTCCAGAAGGAGACTGAACTTAATTTTTACCTCTCCTAGGCAAGGGGTCAGCTGACCACAAAATGATGCAATTATTTTATTATACACCTAGCTTCTCTTATAGATCCAAGTCATAGTTCACATTTTTGATGACCTGACATTATTTAAGACTGATCGGGCATTTTTCTGTTTAGTCCGAATAGCACATTTCCCAAATTCACGACTAAGTATTTGCATTTGTTTTCTTCATTTACTTCTTGTATTCCAGCATGAATGGCTGTGTTATACTTTCAAAGCAATTCACAAAGTCCTCATGCTGACGGGGAGTGCTGATGAGCTGCAGCTCAGTGTGAGCCAGTAGTGTGCCCTGAGAGCTAAGACAGCAAATTGCATCCTGGGGTGCATGAAACACAGTAGAACCAGCTGGCCAGAGGGGTGATTATCCTGCTCTATTCAGAAGTGCTTCAGCCTCAGCTTAAATGCTGTGTGCAGCGCTGGGCCCCACAGTTTAAGGAGGATGTGAAGGTTCTTGAATGTGTCCAGACGAGGGCAACAAAGCTGGTGACAGGGCTGAAAGCCATGTCCTGTGAGAAGTGGCTGAGGACTTCAGGCTTGCATCGTTTGGAGAAAAGGAGGCTGGGAGGGAGGTGCTGAGCTCTTCTCCCTGGTATACAGTGATAGGAAGCCTGTGAATGGTTTAAAGCTGCGTTAAAGGATGTTCAGACTGGACATTATGAAGCATTTTTTTATCAATAGGGTGGTCAAACCATGGAACAGGCATCCTAGAGAGGTGGTTGATGCCCTAAGCTTGTCAGTGGTTAAGAGGTATTTGGACAAGGCCCTTAATAACATGCTTTAGCTTGGTCAGCCCTGAATTGGTGAATTGGTCTGGCAGTTGGACTAGATCCCTTCCAACTGAAATATTCTATTCTGTTCTAAACCTTTTGGCTGAGCTAGCTGTACAATATCTTTTGCAGGTATCTACCATTTTATTATTACCTGGCTGATACTTTATCTCATCTGTTATTAAGTCCAATACTACTATGCAGAAGTTGGTAGATCAGCAAAACCACATCAGTTGCTATGAACTGATCATCCTATTTGTTCTAGAGCAGAGGTGTGTTAGAATCATCCGCTGCTTCCCCATGCTGTCTTGAAAATTACCCTAAAGGAAAACTCAGCATAGGGGTGTGAATTTCTAGTTTGCTTAAACAAGTTTATATTCTGTAATTATTTCATTGCCTAGCTGCCTTAAACTAGAAAAGCTTCACTGGCATAAAACTGAACTTGTGGTGAATAAAAATTTCTTTCTGTCTATTTTGATTAATGTGAAAGCCCATCATGTTGTAGGTACGTGGAGCTTCCTCGGAAGGGGAGCATGAAACAGAATTCTAAGTTGCTGTAACATAGATGAAAATGGGTAAAATAGCCCTGTACTAAAACATATCTATTCTGAAACAGCTTACATGATGAATCCTGTCTTCCCTGAAACACAAAATAAGCTATGTAATTTAAAAACATCAGTAGATGTGATTGGTCTTTTATGCTAAATAATACATCAACTGGGCGCTCTATAGGCATGCAATATAAGCAAAGATGTTTGCAAGCCTTTCCATGCATGCCCATATATCAAGTTCTTCTTATGTACATTTTCAGTTTAAAAAATTATTTAAATTATGATCACAATCATAAGTTAATCTTATGCAGCTTGACTTTCTTTGAAAACATTTAAGATGCCTTAGAATCCTTGATTTTTCTTGATCGTAAATATATTAGATGGATATTAATTAGAATGGTACATTTATAAAAACACATTACGATTTTATACACTTGAAAAAAGGAAATTAAACTCCTTTCTAATTTTTTGCAGGTCTTACTGGAAAAGAGAAATGCAGTATACTTCTCAGTCTTTGCAAGAAAAAAAAAAAGATGTAGTTAGTCTAGTAGGTGGCAAGATATCAAAGTAATCGGTGAGTAAAAACAAGGCTACTTTCCAAACTAGTTAAAATTGCTATGCCAAAACTCTTTCCAGAGAAAACCAGTATGTTTTCAATCAACTATAAAATATACTTTTTAATATGTGGCAGTGGTGTCCAAGACCATGTTCCTATTGCAAACTTATGAACACATTGCTGGTTCAGCCAGTATCTCTCTATCAATACAATTTTATAGTTTGCTATCCTTAACCTCTAGCATTACAAAGATTTGTCTATGCTAACCTTTAGGGTCTGTGAGAAGTTTCATAACACACATAGCATATAGGGGCAGCTGCTTGATCATCAAGCTAGAAATCTAAGTATGGACATCACAGGCTGTCTTGTAGAGGATATCAGTAACATCTGTAGATATAAGTTTATTAGTAAACTGTCAGTTACATATACAAAGCTTATTTATTTAAGTGAAGTCTGCAGAATCAATTGCAATTTATCAGTAATTACTCCACTAGCAGATATTAGGTATTAGTTTTTACTAAAAGAGCATGATAAGATGTCAGTATGTGCACAGGTGTCCTCGTTTCAGCTGGGACAATTAATTTTCTTTCAAGTACACTGCTGTGGTTTTGGCTTTAGTCTGAGAATGATGCTGATAACACACCAGTGTTTTAGTTGTTGCTAAGTAGCACGTACCCTGAAAAAGGACTTTACATTATCTTATGCCCTCCAGTGAGAAAGGGCAAAAGAAGCTGTGAGGGAGCAGAGACAGGATAACTCTCCTGAACTAGGCAAAGAGATATTCCATACCATAGATCATATAGAAACTGGGAAGAGTTAGTCATAAGGTACTGATCACTGCTTGGGAATGAGCTAGTCATCAGTCAGTGGGTAGTGAGCAATTGTATTGTGCATCACTTGTTTTTCTTGGGTTTTATTTCTCTGCTATAATAATAATAATTTATTTAATTTCAATTATTAAACTGTTTTTATCTCAACCCAGGTTTTTCCTTCTTTACTGATTCTCCTCCCCATCCCACCAGGTGTGCAGTTGTGAGCAGTCAGCTGCATGTACTTAGTTGCTGGCTAGGGTTAAACCGTGACAACAGGTCAAAACCAAAACATGTATCTGTGATTCACTGGATGACATATGAAAAACAAACATGCAAACAAACCCAAAACATAATTTGTATTCATTTTTTAATTGATAAGATGATAAATATATTATGGCATATAGTAAGTGCTATTCCATTTCTGCAGCAGTGTGGGTAGGAATGTTTACACACGTTCATAATAAAAGTAAATGGGGTAGGTCTGTTAATACATATTAGCTACAGTTTTTGTAACATTATTTACATCTGTAAATGGTTACAACTAAAAATGAAGTTATAAATTCTAAGTATGAACTCATAAGAAGGAGCTTCTGCAACCAAAGGGAGACTTCCTAGAAAAAAAGACAAGATTATAACCTTTTCCTAGCAGCCAGCTGATGCAAGACAAATACTATTCTGCAGTTCTTTTCCAGCAGTTGTCTGTGTCTGAATTTCAAACCTATTTGTATGCTAGTCTTTGTTAGAAGCAGTAAATTCCTCCCAGTTGCCAAGAAAACCTTATTTTGCAGTGATTTATCTAGTTTTTTGCATTGCACATCCCTCCTGTGCATAAAGGAAGTTAGAAATATTGCAGGCAATCGTTTCTGGAGATCATGATCTCTGACCTTTATCTGCATTTAACAACAGCCTAAATTCCACATTTTGTTTAGCATAGTATTCACTCAAAAGTCTTCTAAATAGGCCTCTACCAGCTGCTATTCAGTGTGTAAGAGCTGTTCCCATTGTAAAAGCCTTTTCTCCCACATTTCATTGTTTTAGGAGTAAAATGCTACTGGTTGCATTTTTAGATTTTTTTTATTCTTCATATCTTTAATGAGAAGTAAAAATGCTAATACTCTGCCAGGCATTTTCTTTCTATGACTTTCTGCCAAGTATAGCTAAATCAGCAGTCAAAACACTTAAGGCTTTTATGGTAACAATAATATGAATAGTAGTTTGAAAAATGTGATTGTTTCACAAACATTTTAGTTCCCATATACCCGACAAACATTTACAAAGAAAGCATGATACTTCTAGCTGTGATAATTTCTTATTTTCACACTCTGTGGCCAAACCCACCCCTGACTTCTTTAGAAAGCAATAGATTTGTTAGTAGTCTTAAACTCTAATAATGAAAACATTAAGAAGTGCTAAATAACTATATTTTGAATATGATTTAAAATGTAAGACCTTTCTTATACTGCCTTATAAATGTGATATTTTTGTTATTCAGGCTATAAAGCTCAGAAAAAAAATTTTTTACAACACAAAAAAATGTACAAAGCATCAAAATGGAAGCCTTTTTATTGTATTTGACATTTAAAATGAAGAATGAAACAAAAATAAATTACATTACAGTATGGGAGACATTCTTATTTTCCTGAAAAACAAATTCTACAGTTAAGATGCATGATGAAATAGGAGAAGCCTGCATTTAATCATTCCTGAATATTAGGTCCTAATTTCCAGGATGAACACAGACCTCTCAGAGACTAGCATGTGACTCTAAATGGAACACAATAAGCAATAAGCCCTGTATTCAGTACAGTATTCAGGACTGCATTTTTCCTAGGACTTTCACCAAAAAAATACCTCCAAGAAAATGGTAACTGCAGGGTTGAAACATGCTACCTCACATGTAACAATGCATCCTGGATAACCCTGTGTCCTGGGTTCAGCAGTAGCAATCATTTTTCTTCTTCTTAGTAGCTGGTGCAGTGCTGTATTTTTGACTTTCTGCCTGGGAACAGCACTGATAACATCCATGTTTTTAGTTGCTGCTCAGTAATGCTTAGGCTGACCAAGGACTTTCTGAGCTTCATGGTCTGCCAGGGAGGAGGGTAAGCCAGGAGGAAGCAGAGACGGGACACCTGACCCAAACTAACCAAAGAGGTTTTCCATACCACAGCACATCATGCCCACTATATGAACAGCGGGCATTTACCCAGAAGGGTTAGATCATTGCTCAGGTTGGGATGGGTATCGGCTGGTGGGTAGTGAGTAGTTGTACTCTCTTCCAGTGTTACTTCTGTTATTGTTATTATATTGGTGGCAGCAGCAGTGGTTTGTGTTATCCCTTAGTTACTGGACTGTTCTTATCTCAACCCGTGGAAGTTACATTCTTTCAGTTCTCCTCCCCATCCCTCCAGGAGGGGGGGAGGAAGAGGGGGGAGTGAGTGAGTGGCTGCATGGCTGAGTTGCTTACTGTGCTGAAACCACTACACCCTCTGTCTGTCTATCATTGGTCAGGCACTAGGTCAAAGCTTTTAGGACCTCTCCAGATCACATACTTGTTCTGGCATGCCAGAGAGGACAAAAATTATCTGGAATTGCATATAAAAAGAAAGAAGGGAAGGGTATTAACAGCTGCCACTTCCTGCATGTGCTGCCACTTCATGCATGTGGATAAAGGCTAGATGTACTACAGTAACTGGAACAGAAATTAACACATATAAATTCACTTTTTCTGGATCAAGGTGGTATGATACCAAATGAATCCCTTCTTATGTCAGCCACTACGCATGAGATACCCAATGGTTTTAGATACAGTGTTAGGAAGGAAGTAATCTAATTCATTGGTTTCAGACTTTACAAAGTTCACACAAGCTTGCCTTAAATGGAAAAGCCATAAATCACCACCTATAGGTCCTGATTTTGGTTTCAGTCCTTCCAGGCAGATTCAGATTTATTTAAGGGCACATACATGGCAGTAATAAAGTTAACTACTCATTTGGTTGTTTTGTAAGCAGTAGAGATCACTACCTCTTTCTCCAGCTGAATTAAATTGTTAATGTGCTCTATGCTGAATGTACTGTTTGTGTGCTAGTTATGCTGTCAAATCTTCATCATTAGAGGACTTTAAAATGCCTATTTTGTGCATGCAAAAAGTCTTGGAGATATGTGGCAATGTCTTTAGATACGTACAGTGGCAGAACAGCAAGTGTGTGCAAAAGGCCAGAGCAAAAGACAGACTCAAGCATGCGCAGATGAAACAGAGGTTAGTTGTATGGGTTTTTTTTTTTTGGTTTCTTTTTGCTTTTCTGAGTCCTACTCCCAGGTGTACAAAATGAAATTCCACTTCAGCACCTAAATTTTTCTATACATGGACCTGAGCAAAATTAGTTGCAATTTTGAGTTCACCATCTTCCATATCTTATTGTTTTCAACTTGCTCTACTGAAACCTCCAACAGCCATATAGCCTCAGACATAGTGAAAACAGTAAAAATGTTTGCTACGTGACAGCTATGTGTTATTTGTCTCTAATTCTCTTTCTGCCAAATAACTACCCAATCCAATTAAGAGACATCACCTCATGTTCTTTTAGAGCCACCTTGCCAGTAAAACTATCAAACTCCCACTGCAAGAAAGGAACAACTCAGTAATTGGCAGAGATTTAGTTTGACACCTTTCCTACTTACAGGACATTCAAAGAATGTGAATAAACACACAAATCTGCCTATCCAGGGTCAGAAAATGAGCATATCCAGGCTAGTATCTTGTTTACAGCAGCGTCTATATGGTAGGTTACTTTTGCTGGCTGCCAGACATTCACCAAGCTGCTCTCCCACTCCCCCTCCTCAGCAACTCAAGGGGAGAAAAACTTGAGATAAGGACGAGGAGATCAGTTATTAATTACCATCAGGGCAACACAGAACTGACTGGGGGAAGATTAACTTTAATTTATTGCCAATTTAAAATTGAGCAGGATGATGAGAAACGAAGACAATACCAAAATCACCCTCCATCCACCCCCATTCTTCCCACACTCAACTCTACTTTTTTGTTCTGATTCTTCTATCTCCTCCCTCGTGAGTAGTGCAGGAGGGATGGGGAATGGGAATTGTGTTATTCAGCAATAAAATATACTCATTATCAACGCTATTTTTATCACAAATCCAAAACATAAGACCATACATAGGACCTATGATAGAGCTGACAGCTAACATTTTATTAATACTAAATCAATAAGAAAATTATTTGCTAAATTATTTAGTCTTGCTTATGCCCTTGGAAGACTTGTGTTTAGCATATTTTAAAAAGTAATTGATCACAGTATGTCAGCAGCCTAATATTAAATTTGTAGGAATCTTTCTTTCCCATCATTCACACTCACATGCATTTCTTTCAGAAAAAAGAAAGTGTAGAACATAAATGAACAACAGCATTGGAAACATTACTTACAAGTGTTTCTCTACTGGAATTAGTGTAGAAATTCCTTATGTGTGCTCCATGTTGGGGTACTGCTGAAGAACTGCAAGATCTGCAAGCTTTTTTGCTTCTTAGTCATGCTGATTTTTAGGTGAAGACAGAGACAATAACCACCTCTGCTTTCTTCATATGCTTAGAAGATTTAAAAAGTGACAAACTATTAAGAATAGTACAGCTGGAACACCATAAATATAAAAGAATGATAATAGAAGTATCACCAACTCCTACATCTTTATCGTTGGAAATCCACTTATATGGGAGGTATCAAAAGCTTGCAAGTGGTGGGACAGGTCATCTATCTTTGCCTAATGTTAGATCCAGAGATACTGCTAAATCAGACTAGCAATACACCTCTTTGTAAGACTGCATCCTCACCTAGAAGCTAATGCCTATGATGAGCTCTGACAGACTTTAGTACTAAGTCCATTATTATAGTATGCATGTGGGAACCTATGCCAGAGACTGGGTTTGTTCAAAACTATCAGGTCAGCCCTGCAGTACAGTCTGCCTAATTGTGCCAGGGCAAGGACACACACTGCATTTTTATTTCAGTCATACTCATTTTTAGAAACAGAAGTATAGCTCTGCTCACATGCAAACCATGCTGGACTTTACCAGTCATGACAGGCAATGTGAACGTAATTGCACAGGTATGCTGCCCCTTAGTATTTCCCATTCATTAGTCACCGTATTAACACTCACGCCTCTTATTTATAAATGTCCTTTCCAACACATGCACACACACCCCTCTCCTAGTTCTTTCTTACTGAGATTTCTTTCAACAGTCATGCAGCAGCCCGCAGCTTTGGGCTCTGATAAGGGAGAGTGTAGGATTGTGGGAAGTTGATCTTTTTCGCAAAGAGTGATGAGTGCAGAGAACAGACACTTTATAAAGTATGAAAATATTTTAGAGTTGTATAGTGTGAAAATATATTTTTCTCCTACCAAATACAAGCAAATAACATTGACCTCACATAAAGTACTGGTAAAAAGCAGATCCTGAAAGCATATAATAATAGCAATATGCTATAGACAGCCTGTTCCATTGGGAGACATAAAAATAAATGAGAACATTTATATGGAGGTCAGAACAGCTTAGTGTGATTCAGCACACTAGGAGTAGGAGAGTGCAGAAGGAAAGGCTGGACCTGCTTACTGGGACTGCACACTGAATTCAGGAGTACACAGCTTCATGCGCTGTCTGAGAATCCCCTGAGTTCCTGCAAATTAGACAAATGCAGAACCTGCTTCAGGTAACTTGCCCATAGCATGTTCTCAGAAAAAAAAGACATGAGGCATTAAAACCGGTTATGTTTTTTGCTTGACCTTTAATGGCGCCTGAAAAAGAACAGGTGTCATGTAGCATCAGTCTGTATCTGTGAGGATAAAATAACCAGTCATCATAAAAATGAAGACTGAAGAGGTGGTTTTGACGTATAGCTCTGGGCTGCAAGCCTGATTTTTGGTGTCTCTTCCCACAAACACCGGGAGCGTACATTATCAGAGTCTGTGAAATACTGATAGTGTGTATCACCACATCAGAGACAAACTCAACAAAAGGCAACAAAAATACATCAGTTGTCCAGTATCCTGCGGAGTCAAAAAGCATTTTTACTCCCTGATCTGTTTCCAGCATTGTCCATGTTGTCCTCTTGTTATTTCCAATCCTCTCTCTGGGAGGCAAAGGTGAAGATATGTTGTCTCAGGCCCATAGGGGCTTCCCCGATGAAAACCTCCAAAAATAACTTACATCAAAAGCAGATGTGGGGTCTCAACTCCTCTCTTCTTTCTTCCCATCTCTCTGTCTGATGGTTCCCCATCCTTGGTCAAAGCAAAAACATACTCTTTTCTCCTTCAATTTCTTTATCTTAAGCTATCTTTAAGCTTAAGACATTTTTATCTCATAGAAAATATGGGGGGTTTAGTGCAAGTCACTTGTTATCAGGTAAACTCCAACAAGGCCTTTGTTGTACTTATGTACTTTTTGTTTTAAATCAAGAATCATGTGTTTTTAAAAAATTACATTACTTTATCTACAACATCTGCACTGTAAAGCAGAAGAAAGTCAGGCAGCCAGGGAGTAGCTGAGTGGCTTTTCCATAGGTGAAATACACTTCTAAGTACATACAACGGTATGTACTCCACTTGATTTATTAAGTCAAATCTTCTTGATATTTATTTTCTTTTATGTGTTAGGCACAAGAAGAAGAGATTTACTCTGCTCTTACTAAGCACACAGAAAACCACAATTATTCATTTTGACTTTTTCTGAGTTGAACCTCAAGAAAGGGATATTAATCTTTTCAACCATATAGCAAGACCAACAGAGAGGTATCGTTTCAGCAAGAGTTGAAGAAGTTTTCTGTTTCAATCAGTCATTTGTTCCTATGTGTAAAAGTGATGAACATAATATAAATGAAGAAAACAAATAAATAAATAAATTCAAGTTGTTATTTCGAGAGAGAGAGAAAGAAAACTCTCCTGTCTGTATTTCAAATACAGGAAAAGCACAATGACCCCCATGTTGTGTGTACACACAGCTAATCATTTGTGATGATTTGCTCCTCCTACTTCCTTCTCTGCTTTAACACTAAATTAGTCACAATAACTCAATAACAATAATTATGCTGTTCCTGGATTCCAGTACCTTCTCATCAACACAGAAGTAAAACATACTGTACTCCCCACCCTCACTTGTATACTATCCTCAGTAACAGAGCTCTGATAGACTTCAATAAAACCTTACGTCTTGTTAAAAAACTTTTTTAACCACATATGTTTTTGCATATATATGTGTTAGTTTTGAACAATTATTTGATTCTTATAACTTAGGCACATAGAAAGGTATCTTCAGGTTATCCAAGTTTTCAGCAGCAAAAATTTCTTCCTAAATGACAATTAGTAAAGACATTTTCATCTTCAAAGGAGAAATTTCCACTCCTCTAGCCTGGGTTAACCAAAAAAAAAATTAACTGCCACCTGAGTTTTTTCTGCATCTGCAGAGATCAAGTATTCTGAAATCTGCAAGCATTATCCCTGAACTGAAGACATCATTCAGGGTAGGAATACAGAAGAGAATATTGCTGTCTAAGCATTCTGATTTCTCTAAAATTATTTGTGACTTTTCACTATTAGCTTCATATATTAAAAAAATGCTAATCAAACTATATATGTGATTTCAGATGAAGGTTTTTTTCCTATTTATTAGGGGTTTTGTATATAAAGTATAAAAACACACAGGGATTTTTCATTTTGCTCTGTTGTGGTTTTGTTTGTTTTTTTTCTTTTTAAAGCATATCATATTGGAAAGGGGAGAAATAGTTGCAATTCCTGTTGTCTGCTGAAGAATATGTTAGTTCTGAATTAATTTTTTTACGTTTATATGTCTCTACTTAATATTTGCTTGGGCTTTAGAAAGAAGACTAGTTATTCCATGTAAATGAATGCAAATATAGGTATTCTGTGAAGACAAACTACTAGAAGTATTTTGATTGATGTTTTTAATTCAAATGAGCTGTAAGAATTTGTTGGTGAATAAAACATTACTAAAAGTTGAATTTTGTGCCTCATAGAGCTTTAGACTTCTTTCTGAGTTGCAGTATGCAGTGGCAGGAAGCAGACTTTCTACAAAGATTTTAAAACATTGACACTTCCTATAACATTAAAATACCAGAAATATTAAATGCAGTAAAAAAGAACTAACCACCTCTATAAAACAAAATTAAACAATTTTTAAAAAGCCTAAAATATTTCTGTAATTTTTAAGATGTGTTATTTTACCTGGCAAAATATATCTGTAGCCGAAACTGATCATTTAAAAAGAAGATATGGGTACAGACTTGGTCCATCTACCTGCAGTATTATTACCCGACAAATTTAATCTATCAATATGGTCTAATAGGCTTCTACTTTACACTCTTTTTTTTTTTTTAAAGCAAGAACAAATGTAAATCAGCAAACACACAAAACCTTCTTGATTAAAATTAATTGGTAATAGAATTAAGTAAATATTTTTTGCAAAAAAAAAAAATTATCAGGAACACTGGGCAACCATTTTTTTCCTGGATACTGAAAAGGAAGAATAGATTTATAAGGTAAATTAACAGGGGGAAAACTGTTTTAAAATGGGCATGTACCACAGTGTTTCATTTCACAAAACTGGAATCTGTATGGGCCAGAATTATTTCAGTTTTATTTCAATAAAGTTAAAAAGTCTTCTAGTTTCAAAGTTTCCCATATCAAAATTGGCAGTGATTTTGACCTTGCCTTAAAAAAATATTATGCTTAAAATGCCTGTATTGTAAAGGGTAGATATACATTTTGTTACATCATTTATTTCTTTAAGAATTATATAATGTTTCTCACTGGCAGTAATACAGTTTTTTTTTACTGGCTTTATCTGTTCTGAATTCTTTTGTCTCTACAATATATATATAGTTTTTTTTTTTTTCATATCTCTACTGTGTACTTGACATTTTGGGTAGTTAGAATGAGCCTTTCACAGTTATCATACTTACACGGTTTGTTTTAGCTGTGGACTGGGATTTGGTTTTGTCCTCTGAGAAGAACTTCCTAATTCACAGTCCACTTTTAAAAATCCTTCATGTGCAATGTTTGCCACAGACATTCTAACATGAACTCTACTTTTCCTCACATCCCAGTTTTCTCTCTGTAACTTGTTTTACAGTTACTTACACGGTGCAGTGTTATTGTTCAGTAAATTGATACGATAGAAAGAATAAGTTCACATATAATCTAAAGCAGCACATCACTGCAGAAAACAAACCCCATCACTAAAAGCATTATTTGAGATTGCCCTGGTTTTGTCTGTCTGCAAGTTCTTCAACCTATTCCTTTTCTGCAATCTAAGCTCCACGTACACTGCAGGTAGTATATTCCAAAACCTGTATTTCAGTGTGAGTGTTGAATGGACTGACTTTTGACTCAAGGATGCATTTTCAATTTTCCAGGTCACAACGTCTACCTTCCATGGAGGTCTTCCTCCTACCTGTTCTCTGCTTTATAAATGTGAGTGATTGCTGTAATATTTGGGACCATCAGTGTGAAAACATGCCACATCCAAAAACCTTTCCATTTGGACCTTTTTGCTGTTATTTCTCACTAAAAGGAAAGGGTTGCAATTCTTAGGATAATGCCTGAAGTCCTTCTTAACAAATGAATATTCAAGATGCAATCTAAATGGCATTAAAAAAAAAATAGTGCTCTAACAAAATTCTTGCAAGCTGGTCAGAAATGTCATGAAAACTCTTTGGAAAGTATCTATCTCCAGATGGTTTTTAGAAGTGAATTTTACTTAAGAATGACTTAGTAGATTAAAACTGCACTACTTAACAACACCAATTTCAGATCACCTTAAAATTTCAGACTATGATCTACTGAAGATAAGGACAAGCTTATGAAAAGTTCAGCCATTTGTGGAAAAACAGCTTTTCTGAAAGGATGGTCCGTTAGGGATAGTAACTCTTAATAATTATCTGACTGGAATCTGCTTATTTCCATGCCGTTGATGTGATTAAAGGACATGATGAAGCAGATGTCCTCTAAACCTGCTGCTTTGCCATTTACAAGCACATTTTAGCAATGATTCACAATGCAGAGAAGTCCTTGTTCAATGTGGCAACTGTCATGGTTTAAGCCCAGCCGTAACTCAGAACCACACAGCTGCTCTCTCACTCCCCCCCCCCCCTTCCTCCCACACTGCTTCCAGAGGAATGGGGAGGAGAGTTGAAAGAATTTAACTCTCATTGGTTGAGATAAGAACAGTCCAGTAACTAAGGGATAACGCAAACCACTGCTGCTTCCCCCAATAATAATAATGATAAGGGAAATAACGAAGGAAGAGAATACAACCACTCACCACCCACCAACCAATACCCAGCCCGACTAAGCAGTGATCTAACCCTTTCAGGTAACTGCCCCCAGTTTATATAGTGGGCATGACGTGCTGTGGTATGGAATACCTCTTTGGTCAGTTTGGGCCAGGTGTCCTGTCTCTGCTTCCCCTCCTCCCTGGCAGAGCACGAGGTTCAGAAAGTCCTTAGTCAACCTAAACATTACTGAGCAACAACTAAAAACATCAGTGTTATCAGTGCTGTTCCCAGGCCAAAAGTAAAGAAAACAATACAGCACTGCACCAGCCACTAAGAAGGAGAAAAATGACTGCTACTGCTGAACCAGGACAGCAATATTGATCATTATGTCTTAACCTTTGCCCATTTTCTATATTTGTAATTAAATTAATTTACTTATTCAGTATTGCATTACTGCAGGGTATATCTTTGATGACTGCAGATTCAAAAAAAAAAAAAGGAAGCCTATGAGCTCAGACAATTGTAGATTTTTTATTCTAAGAGGAACAAAGTTGTGACAAGAGTATGGTCAGCAAATGGCTCACAGATTGCTAATAAAATGGTATTGCATAGACCCTCAAATAATAAAAATTGTGCATTGCATTGGATAGGGCTAATATAGTGAATGGTATAACATCTTTTTTAGCACACCCAGTACGTCCTCTTCTGATGGCAGTGAGATTGAGTTGAAGAGCTCTGAAGTTTTGTATTAAATAGGGTTTACCTTACTTACAACTTTTTTTTTTTTAAAAAAAAAAAAAAGCAGAATGGACTTGCTTAGTGGTGGCCATGATCTGGCTGCAGGAGGGCTGTATGGTCTCTCCTCTACATTTGCAAGTTTTACTTGATCTGTGAACTGCAGTCATTTTGTGCATGCCTAAAAGACAGAAAGCCTCCTTTGTGAATTTAATTTAATGTAGAACTAACTCTTTCTGTAAGTGTTCTTGTTTGCTAACCAGGAAAAAAGGCAGCTGCTTCTGCTGAAATCATTCATGAAGTCCATTCCCAGCTGTCCTCTTTCCCCGGGGACAGATATGCCGAATAAATGGTATTGGCAGGGGCAGGAGCCTGCTTCTGGCTGCTATAGACAAGATTTTTCAAAGTCCAATAAGCACCGCTTTGGGCATGCTGGTGAAAGGCAACACGCCCATCAGCCTTTCTCTCCTACCAGTTTTTGTTCAATTGCTTCTCTGTTTACAGCTCTTGCCAGCCCTTTGTCCTTTTCTCTCCTAGTACTTTGCCCACTATTTCTGTATGGAAGAGAACCAGTGAAGAAAACCTGTCACAATCAGAACACATATGGAAAAACATATTTAAAACCATAAATGTGAAACAGAATCAAGGATATTGCTAAATATACAGCTGTCCTATAAGTTAGAGATGCCACCTGGCTAGTTTCTAACTAGCCTGGCTGGTCTTACACGTGTCCCAGATCTGTCAGATCTATTAGGCATGCACACATTGAATTTGTTATGTGTTGTAGCCCTGTGCCAGGGTGGCTGATCATGTTTTCCGGTTTCTGGGGGTTGTTTTTCCTTCTTCTTTTTTTTTGTCCCCACTTCCTTAAAGAATGGCCAGTCTGCTACTACTGCAAACCCCTTTATCTGACATGCAACAATGCAATCTAGAGCACTCATTGTTATATTGGGATTCAGGAAGTCCCTGCTGTAGTGATGACAGATATTGAATCAGTGAAATACTGAGACTTGTGATTCAGTGACAGAAGCCTAGACTCCATTGTAATAACACAACTCATCTTATTCATAGCCTGGTTCAGAAAACACTAAACTGAGTGAGATGTCTGCCATGAGTGAGTGCCATACTGAGTAGGGACACTGGAAACTATCATTAGTTCAGGATTGATGGAGATTTTGTGAAGGTTCCTGATTTCATAAGTCATGTAAAAATCTTCCCATCAAGTAGAAATGTCTGCCAATATCCAGTACTCTCAAAAGGACAAAACTAGTATTAATATAATTGCAATGAATGAATTGCACTTGCACTGATGTGCAGCTGAGGCAGCTTCCTCCAACACCCTCATTCTAACGCTTCCTTCAGGGAACTGCAATCATATCCAGGCTACGTGCGGCTGCTCACGAGATATGGTGTATTTACAAAACAATAATAACACTACGAAGAGTAGGTAGCATAGGAAAGAAACTCAAACCTCTACTTGTAGTCTTAAGGCTGAACGTTGAACTGTGGCTACTGGGGTGTTTCTTTACTAAAAGAGAAGGAATTCTATCTTTAAAGATTGTTCAGATAGCCTTCATTTCGCGACATACCGCAGCTGTTCCCACCAACACCTGAGCTGCAGCAGAGTGAAGGAACCCCACAGCACCTCAGCACCTCCCGCCCTCAGGCTCTGCCGGACGTGACTCGCCCCCGCCCCGCCCCACGACGCTCTCGCAGCATTTCTCGCGAGCTGTGGGCTCGGGCGGGACGCGGGCGGTGACTGACGGTTGCGCAGCCTCGGCCCTGTCGCCATTGTGTTGCAGGGAGAAGGGGCTGGGTAGGCTTGGTGTGGCGGCTTGTGGGCCTGGCGCGGCTTGGCCCTTCCAGTGCATCCTTGGTTTCTGGGTGTGCGCGTCGCGGAGGTTGTGCTGTGAGGGTGAGTACCAACCGCTTACGGTGTTGGCGGGGGGAGAATGGCTCCGTACGGCCCAGCTCGTACCTGTGTGCGGGGCAGGGACCGGCGGCTCCGCGCTAATATTGGGGGAAACCATTTTGTCTCTGGGCAGGCGCCTGGCTCCACCACCCTTCTTTCTGCGGAGCACCTACGATGGCTTTACGCTTCCGCTCCTTCTCTGGCCACGGAGCTGTACGATGCCCTGTGTTCTTCCATGCTTTTCCTCCTGCTGAGGATCCTTTTGCCCTCGGGGGTTGGGGCAGAGCGGTCGGTGCTTCCGTTCGGCCTGGTGTGGGCCTGCAGCGCGGGTGCGGTCGTGAGCTCCGGTAGGGGCCTAAGCCTTGGTGGCGGAGCCTCTCCCTTCCAGCCTGGCGGGGAGGTGTATGGTGCCCTCTTCAGTGGCTCTGGAGCACCCGCTGCCTTGAGTCTACTAGCTCCAGTACGGTGGGGAAGAATAGCCCAGCCTTCAGGGCATCACCTGCAGCACCGTAGGCAAACGAGCGGCGTTTGTAAATATTTTTCTTGCTCTTGGCACTTCTGAGAGGCTGCTGAGTTTGTTGTTTTTTTTTTTTTTTTTGTCAGCCTTCCTTGATTAAAGGTTGAGAAAATACCCTCAACAAAGAATTGCACAGGCTAAGAGACTTGTCTCTGAATTCCATCTTGTCATAAGATCATGACTGTGAGTAAACACTGAGGAGGACACGTGACCGCAAGTTGCTTGGGAGGAAAGACTTACCAGCAGCTTTATATCAAACTATACAAAAATCTATAAACGTAGAAGTGTAAGTTTTAGGTCAAGGTGTTATTGCGTATCTCTAATATAGAAAACTTGAATTTTCAAGCTGGGAGTGAAGTGTGTGTTTCTTTCTGATTAAGCGTACAAGAATACTTTCAGCTACTACTCGAAGACTGGATGTTAGTTAAAGTTCTCTTTACTAGTAGACGTGACTACCTCAAATTGCCCCGCAATTTTCAGTAGAAGGGGTCAGGGCAAAAGAGAGGAGGGGTGAGAGATTTTCATTTTATGTATTTGCTGTCTGTGTTATTTTTGCCTTCTGGGATTACTGTGCTTCCCCACAAAGACCTCTTGGACTTTTTTCTGTTTTTATCTCTATCTGTGGTTATGTGAGGCCTAGTTGATCTTTTATGTCATATTTGGAGGGTTGACAGATCAAGAAGGGTAGGACATTTGAGCTGTGTGCTCAAAATAGGTTGTTCAGCTCCACCTCCTGTTACAACTTGGCAGTGTGTTTGCAAGGTACAACTTTAAAAGGTTTGATTTCAGAACAGTTTTTTTGCCAAGTCTTGAGAGGCATCCTATATATCCCTTATTAGAGGAGACGCAAGAGTTGTCAAAAGGATGAAGCTAGAAGTGTGTGTTGTCAGGATTGTGTGTTAAATGTTGCTCAGTGAAGGACACAGAAGGTGTCATATTTGAGTAAGGTATTCCTTTCTTTTGTGGCAATAACAGGCTTTTAAATCAGTTAAGACTGCAACATGATTTAGATGTGTGGGTTTTTTTTTTTTTTGTTGCTGTTACTATTTTTGTTGCTCACAAGTTATTTAAGGTGTTTTTTTTTTTTTTTATCTCACTACCTTTTGTGTAAATTGAGGTGGCTGCTTTGTTGTTATAGAACTCATTACAGCATGTTAATTACCACTTGGGATTTCTTGACTTCCTGTGTGAGTAAACAAAACGTTCAAGGTCTTAATTTGTACGTCTTTGTGATCATTCAGAAAAACTCCTTAAGGTGCTGATGCTGTGAAAGAGAACCATTCTCATTCTAAAATCCCTATAAAAACACAATATTCCCCTTGCAGACGAGTATTACTATATTTTTAATAATAGTATTTTTTTTTGTGACCACTCTTTTGTTTGGTGTTCTGTAATAGCTTAAGATTCTATGATTTTATGTTAACCTTGACCCACCTCACTGTGTTACCATGATCAGTGTAAGCCATGTTTTTTTTTTTTTTTTTAATTAATTTGAATGACATGGTTCATGCCCCTGAATCTTTGTTGAAATGCTAAGATAAATTCCAGTTTCCTTGAGCAGAATTTCTTTGACTAGACCATAAGGCTTCCTCCTCTTTTTTCCTCTCCTTCAGTTCCTTTCCACCTCTGCATCAAATAAGGCAGGGCTCATCTTGTCAAATGTCTGTTCTTACCCAATTCTGATTCATCCTTTTAGCAGCTCCATGTTATTTGCTGGCTGAGGCCATGACTGAAGGAAAAATGTATGGTTGTGTTAAAGAAATTAATCATAATATGTATGCATAAAGTAATACTAAATTTTGCATTTTCTAACATGCCTTTAACTAAACATCTTTGTGTACATTTTCTTGCAAGATTTCTTTCCTTGGATAACAAAAATAATGTATAGACAGTATCATCCTAACATACTTGGATTAAAATAGCTACCTATGCTAATGTAAAAGATTAAACTGATTGATAGTGTTGTCCTCTTGGGGTTACCTCTGGAGGAGAAAATTACTCTTGTGCCTTTTTATGTGTGTTTGTAGAAGCAATTTGCTAACTTTGGACTCTTATTTTAGCTTTTAGAAAAAGTTTTCTGGTGTCCAGAGTCTTTCACCTTGTCCTTTCCTATCTGAATGCTCTTGTTTCGTCTCATCTGTGGATGGTTCATAAGCAATTTTGTTAGTATGAGATTATCTCTAAGTTAGTCTAGCAGTACTTGTAACTTTTTACATGAGCCTCTTCCCTCTGTTCATCTGGCCATGAACTTTTACTGGTAGGAGCTTCCATCCCTTCTGGAACCTTTGTGTATTCTGCGTATCTGTGTCTCACTCTTTTTATCGATGTTATTTATCTGGTTTCATGCCTGTGTGAAGCAAAGTGATCCAGAATGATGTAGCAAAAGCAGTTATGCTGCTGCTTTTTGTCAGGTACTTAAAAAATTTTATCTGTTTTTCTGTGTGTCCATCCCTTATTCTTTTGTGTCAGAGTAAAATGTAGATAAGCAGAACTTTGGGTGTCAGATCTCATCAAGACTGCTGTCCTGTCCAGCATGCACTCTGGTCTTATTAGTGTGACATTAATCTAGCTTCACAATTTGCAACTTCAGTAGTGTCGTGGTTTGAGGCCCCTCAAACAGTTCTGTGCACCCCCCGCCTCTTTCTTCCCCTGTCCTGGGGAAATGGGAAGGAGAATCAAAAGAATGCAACTCCCACAGGTTGAGATAAGAACAGTTTAGTAACTAAAG
>JASSUY010005545.1:0-51388 GCA_032466535.1 Forpus xanthops | reverse complement strand
CTTTCAGTTCCTCTTCCCATTTCCCCCCCCCCCCCCCCGTGAAGTTGGGGGGAAGAATGTTTGGAGGAGTGAGTGGGCAGGCAGATTGATTTACACCTGAAACCACAACACCTGTGAAGAATGGAAATGAAGTAAAGGGACACTTGTTTGCCAATGAGTTCCTACAGAAGGGTGCTTGGCTTTGTAGCTTTTCTTCCACAAAACATGTGTGCACCTCACTTGTTTCTATGATGGGCTCTTCCTAAAGCCTGCTTTAGTCCCTTCTTCATTTGTTTGGGTGACCTAGAGCTGCCTGTGTTTGCTGTCAGCTTCACTGAAAGGTCCTGCTAGGCAGAAGCTCACTAAGCTCCCTGCTCTGTGCCAGGGGCCTATGGGCTTGCCCTGGTCTGCTCTTACTCCTGACGTCTCATCCTACACTGATGGTATGTCCTGTCCCTCGATGTCTCTCCCTGCCCTGAGCACAAGGCAGATTGTGAAACCTGGGAGGGTGGTCTGTAGGCCTGCAATGCTCCTGTGATGCTTCTGTCAGTATACCTGCTGGAGACAGGGTCCTAAATTCCCCTTTTGTCTGAGAAGTGATTATGTCTACGTATTGGTTTGTGCTGGCGTCAATGTTTTATCTCATTTCTGCTTTACTGGGGATTTTACAGCTTTTAAATGCACCACCTGAGGGAGCTGTGTTTCTGGGAATGGCAGTACAACACTGGACTGCATGAATGGCTGTATAGCCAACAAGCTGCACAACACTAGGGTGTCTGCAAGACCAGAGAGCTGCTGGCTCATGGGTCACTGTAGTAGCCAAAACTTCAATTTTTGTTGGCTTCAGTGTGATTTCAGTAGCCAAAGCCAGTGTGAGTGAATGGCAGAATGAGGATGTGGCTCCTATTACAGGGGAAGTGCCTTTATCTCAAGCCCAAAACTCAACCAGCGAAACCTCCAGTACCCTTATGCTGGGCTTACAGTTTCTATAGACTCTGTTTCTCTTTTTAGCCATTTAAAATGGGACCAGCTTAGACAGAAGCTAGTCACTGCAGGAGAGGAGCCAAGTAACATAATTTTCTTTTTAAAGAGCACTGACAGGAAGGAACTGTCTGCACAGCAAGTGACTTGTAGGAGTCTTTAGCCCCTGTAGGGGAAGTTAAATCCTGAGTGTTGGAGGAGTTGCTGGGAATCTGAGGTGTACCAAAGGAAGGTCTGTTTAATAAGGGAAAAAAGGTGAAAATAAATGTCATCTTCACCCTATTTATGTATCGGACATCTCACTTTGCCTAGGAATTCAGGCCACACATGGACGACATTTAGGCCACATAGTTTCACTCTGCTGAGAACAACAAATGTGTTTCTGACTATTGGTGCCAAAGTACTCCCCCTTATCATGCTCATTCTTGCAGCTCTTCCTTGGCATCCCTGTACCAAAGGGGCAGCTTTCCTGGGGTATGTTCTTGGGAAAAGAGGTTTAAGCCTAGTTGGTAAATCAGCCACGCAGCTGTTAGCTCACTCCCCCCTCATTCCTCCCTCCCTCTGCCAGGGGGATGAGGAGGAGAATTGAAAGAATGTAACTCCCACCAGTGGAGATAAGAACAGTCCAGTAACTAAGGTATAACACAAACCACTACTCTACCATCAATAATAATAATGATAAGGAAAATAACAAGGGGAGAGAATACAACTGCTTACCACCCACCGACTGATACCCATCCTGACCAGCAGCAATCTAACACTTCCAGGTAACTGCCCTCAGTTTCTATAGTAGGCATGACATGCTGCGGTATGGAATACCTCTTTGGCTAGTTTGGGTCAGGTGTCCTGTCTCTGCTTCCTCCTGGTTTTCCCTCCTCTAAACTTTACTGTGCAGTAGCTAAACATTACTGAGCAGTAACTAAAAACATCGGTGTTATCAGTACTGTTCCCAGGCCAAAAGTCAAAACCACAGCACTGCACCAGCTACTAAGAAGGAGAAAAATGACTGCTACTGCTGAACCCAGGACAGTATATGTATGTCTCTGAATGTCAAATGCTGCCTGTTGATGCTGAGAACATCACATCAAGAAAACTGGATCAGCTTTAGAAAAACCACCAAACTGCAGTTCTGAAGAGCCACAGATGGTACCAGGGTTAGATGGGTTGTTGACAAGTAAGGAGAGGCGTTTCAAGAAGGCAACCGTAGAAGTAGCTGTGAATTTCCTTTCTCTCAAAGCATCTGTGCTAGAGAAGAACATCTGTGACAGAGCACCTGAAACATATGCAAGCATGATGTCTTATCTAGAGATGAAAAACTGCACCAACTACCGATGGGCACCAAAGCAGCTGTCTCAACAAATGTACACATATGTTAAACAGTGAAAAATGTTGGTCCTCTCCCCCTCCTGTATTTTGAAGGACACATGCTTCTGAAGCCCCAGTAAGAAATAGCAGAGAGGAATGGTTTACAGGCCTAGGCTGATTAGACAGAAAGCAAAAGTTCTGCTTCTTCAAGCTATAAAAAAGAAGATGCTGAATCCTTTTGAAAAAAATCCTGCTGTAGGAAGGTGGGATGGAAGAAGTGATACAGATGATACTTCTCCATGAGACTGATGAGGCTTAACCCAGCAGTGCACTGCACCTTCTCCCAGCTCCAGGTGTTGTACAGCTGTGTGATACAAGTAGATGGTCTCATGGGGCAGTTGCATCTTGGAGTCTGGGTTTTCAGGTAGAAACCCAGGCCATGGATCTTTGCCATAGGGCTCTTGGTAGCTTTGGCAAGCTGAAGATGTAGTTACCACCATTTTAGTTAGGTATAACCCAGAGTGAGCCAGGATGGAAGCCCTACTTGAACCATGCCACTTAAAGTATTCCCTGGGGGAGGTTGTGTGCATGAAGCATGGGAATTTTGTGCTATGCCTGTTTTAGACCCTGAACTTTCCCTTTCCAGTGGTCCTGGGTTAAAGTTTCTACCTTGAGTGATGAATACCATAGCTGAAGAAGGTGACACAAAGCCAGGCCCGTGCTCAAGGGTCAGCTAGCCTATTGATGCTCAGGGAACTAGTGGCTGCTTGGTCTCAATGGAGGAGAAGAGAAATTTGTGTGCTGGCCATACAATGGCCAAAACACTTTAGGGATGTTGTATGTAAGGACAGCACCTGTTAGTAGGCTTCTGGCACACACCTTTAGGCAGAAAAGGCAATTTACAGCACAGAACTACCCAACCGCTCCTATACAAAGTCTTGTCCTGCAGGATTTGGCCTGAGAGCTTTGTTCAGCTGTGCTATCAGGACCAGAAGTGGAAGCAGCAAGTGCCTGTCTGCAGCAGCCAGCTTGGTGCTGGTGGGAGAGTGGGGTGTGCAAGAACATGTTGGTGCTGTCATCTAGTGGGACAATGCAAGCACAGCCCAGCCATGGCTCTACCCTTCCTCCCATGTCTTTTACTCCTCCCTTGTGCCAATTTACATACCGACTAATAGGCTTGGGAGTTTTGGGGAGCGATAAGGCTTTCTCCTAGAACAGACAGTGGAAAAGTTGTTATTGTCTCAAGCTTCACGAGCTAATCCAAACATGTGAACTCAGTGGACCCTCAAGTACCTTTCCCCAGTAAAGGGTATTTTGTGTCTGTAAGAAAGATTAGCCCAATGCACAAATAAAATAATGGCCCATCTAATTTAGATCATGTTTTGCACCCAAGAAGATCTGAAGAGTCAAGGCTAGAAATTTCTCCTAAACACTTGATTTTTGTTATTTGTATTCCAAACACAACATCAGTCACTAGTTTCTGTCTGTGATCTCCACTACAGTTAAGTTCAAGTTTTGGTTCCTCTTCTAGATGCTCAGACATGTTCTGCCACTTACACAGCACGTGGCAAATGTTCCCGTGG
Organism: Forpus xanthops; assembly: GCA_032466535.1. NCBI lineage: Eukaryota > Metazoa > Chordata > Aves > Psittaciformes > Psittacidae > Forpus > Forpus xanthops. The sequence goes on along the minus strand of JASSUY010005545.1, from coordinate 47,540 downwards.
TACACACAGTTGTCCTGTCTTCTGGAAGACAAAAAGCAGCTTTGAAGGCTCAGAATCTGGGATGTGCCCAAGGCCGAGTGGCAAAGGAAGGGCAGAGGTGGGAGTAGGGCCCTGCAGCTCATTTATATTTTTCCCAGCCTCTAATGGCTTTGTCCTGTTATTGCCTCCTCTTTCCTCATATAGCAGCAGTGCTGGAGAATCTGATGATGCTAATTCTGGCAGAGGAACTGGAATGCAAACCACAGTCTGGGCAGGGGGCAACAGGGAACTGAAAGCAGCCTCCCAAATCAGACACACTGGCATGGTTTTGTTTTTAGCGGTGCAGGGATTTCTTCACCATATTTTAAACAGAACTGTAGAACAGTTGGAAGAGACCTCAGCGATCGTGTGGTCCAACACTTCACAGTAAAGAGAACCTAGGTGAGATTATCTGGCACCTTGTTCAGTTGTGTCATGCAAGCCCTCAGTGATGGGGACTCCACCACATCCCTGGGGAGGTTGTGCCAGTAGTTCTGACAGTAAAAAAATTATACCAAGTTGAAGCTTCTCCCAGTACAATTTGTAACCGTTGTCTTTTGTCTCATCCATGGGTCCCCTTATGGTTTAGATAGAAAACCTTCATCTTTCCACCCCTGAAATGCTTCTCTTCATGTGTGATGGAGGGCGATCTTGGCTGGCGTCCTGAAGGAAATACAGTTTTGATAGTATGTGTCTCTGTTGGTTCCCATTCATGCTGTCCTCTTCCACCCTTCCTTCCTACCTTTCTTGTCTTTTTCAGGAAGCACATTAACCTGCAGGGTTACATTTGCTTAAGTACAGTAAGTGTTCAGTTTCTAAAGGGCTTTTGGCTTAATTTATCTTACTGTTTCCTGCTGTGTAAGGCACTCCTTGCTCTGGTTAACTCTTTTGGCTCACAGTGTGAACTACAGCGGCTGCAGCAGCTCAGAGGTGCGACCTGATGGTGATAGAGGAAGGTCGTGGCGGGATTCCTTTTCCACACGTGAGGATGAGATGGGCCGAGGGGAAACCAAACCAAACCAAAACGCAAGAAGCAAAACCCAGACACATTTGCTCATAGAAGACCTTGCGCGGTCCCTAGAGCTCTGACATGATCGAGGAGAAGCTCCAGCAAGGCCAGAAGAGGGCACCTGAAAACAACTGTTCTGCGCTCCGCCGCGTCTGCTGCTGGGGTCTTCCCTTTTTTTCTCTTCCCAGCCACCCGCTTCCTTTCCTTCACACAAACCCGTTTTCATCACCTGGGAACGTGCTGTTTCGTGGCTTGAAAGGACAGCACAAAGCTCCACTCGATGTGCGGGCAGCAGCGGGCTGTGCCTCTCCCACCTTCATCCAGCCCTGCTTCCTCTGCCCCAAATCCTTCTCCATACCCTTGCCTATACCAGTGCCCACCAATACACTCATCTACAACACATACAAGTCTATTGTAACCATGCAACGATTCAGGGTTCAAAATCAGATCTGCTGGTTTTGTTTCTTTTTTCTTTTTTTTTTTTTTTTTTCCCTGAAAAGTGCCCCAAAACATGAAGGTTTCAGTAAAACATCACCTGTGCCCAAACCACAGTGGGGCTTGGAGAAAGGAACAAACTATCCCATCTCAGCAAGCAGGAATGGCAAGCGTGTCTTTTTGAGACACCACCTCATGCTGGCCCTCTTTGCTGGTTGGATGTTGCCCCCTGAAAAGCTTGCTTTTCCAAAGCCTGAAATGTTTTAGCCAGAGATCCTGCCCGTCAGACTCCAAATCAGAGACATCAAGCCTGAGAAATGTACAGCGCCCATCTGCAGTGAGGGGTGGTCAGGTGCAACCCCAGTATCAGACTGATTATAAAGCTCCCAGCATGTGTTTGGAGTGAATTTTAACACAGGCAGTCACAGTGCAGCATCCCTGCTATGCTTCCCTTCTGGGAACGTGAGCATCCCGTGCTCTTTCCCTCTCTCACATGTGCAGAACTGCACTCTTTTCACCCCCAGCCCCCCCCCACATGCTGTTTCCTCCTCTCTTCTCATGAGTGCTTGCAGGTTCAAGTGTGAAGCTCAACCAACAGATGCTTTTTACATGCTCTGCTGTGAAGCCTTGCTGTATACACTTATGCCCTAATTGCATCACTTTCCTGCAATTCCCTTCCTCAGGTTAGCACCCCTTTCTCTTAGTCGACACATGCACACAGTAAACATTTCATGCTCTATAGCTGTGCCCAGAGAGCCCACATATAACTCACACTTACATGTACATCTCCACTTTCTAAGCACAGAGACACTGTCTTCTCTGTAATACATAATTGCAACATACTGTGTGTAGATAGGCACCTTTTCCACAACTTCAAGTATAAATATACTCCTTTTCTTTGCACAGACACACATGCACACACTTACTTTCCTTTCTCCACAACAAACAAACCTTTGTTGTTAGGCTATCTCTACTCCTCTGGTCTTTCTTTCCTGCCTTGTTTTCCCTAATGCCTGTCTCTCCTGCTTGTTCATGCTGTCAACTAAGCTGCAAGGTGCTGCAGATGAGCTGCTTGAAATCACATTTGCCCAAAGCCTTTTCCTGGGGTGATGTGTGACTTGTTAAAATGGGCTCCTTAAGTGCTCTCAGAGAATCCTTTGCCCCATTTCAAGGGTACAAAATGAAACATTATGATGGAGCATTTTTCCCCAGTGGGATGCTCTGTGCTATAGGGCCAAGGGACTGGGCTTCTCCTCAGGGAGCTGCAATATCCTTCCAATGCTGTTGCAATAGCAAAACCCCTGCTCTTGCCAGGACAGGCTGGGCTACCACATCCAACCTGCATGGGCTTGCCTGCACGCATTGGCCCTGGGCAGTGTGCTGCCATTGCTGCTCTTGTTGTTTGATGGGTAGGTTGCTCATATGCTGGAGCTGAGGGAGCAGTGGAAAGCCAGAATGAAACAAGCGGTGAGTGTTGGTGCTTGGCTGTCCAGGAGGGGCTCTGTGGTGGCTCACTGGTGTCAGCAAAGGCTTGGTTTTTGGGAGGGCACTGCTCATAGTAGGGGATCCCTGTTGCTGGAATGGAAGGTGGCCAGGCTGTGCTGCAGCATTGGGAAAGAGGAGGTGGTGTGGTTCTCCTCTCAACTCCATCCTGAACATTCAGCACTGCTCTTTGGCCATTCCTGGAGAGGTTTCTTGAACCTTGCTGCTGCCTGGCTTGTCCAGGGCTCTTGAGGACCAGCCTTGCTGGAGCATTTACAAGGGGTGCAGTGTCCCTGTGCTGGGCTGCCACCCTCTGCAGAAGCATAGCCTGAGCCCTGAGAAGGGGCTATATCCCCAGCCAGACTTCAGGTGCTTTCCCAGCTGCATTCTGCAGTTAGATTGCAGCATCCTGCTACTTGGAGTGAATCACCTCTGGCTGAGACGGGCTATAAGGAGGTGTGGGAATGACATGAAAGGTGTTGGCTTTGTGGGATTTCCTTGGTGCAAAACCAGCTTCTGCCTTTGGACACCTGGATGCTAATGGTGTCCTGTCCCAGTGCCAAGGCAGTGTGCAGCAAAAGGAGCTGTGCCAAATGTTTCTGTCCCTCTTCCTTGTCTGCACTGACCCGAAATGCATCCACCTCTTGTGGGAGGCTCTGCTGAAGCAGGATGAATGAATGCCAACTCACCTGAAAGTGATGTGGTATACTGTGATGTGATGTGGGAGGGAGCTTTGCATTTGAACATGCTTCTTTGACTACGCTGGGAAAAGCACAGCCAGGCTTTCAGAGTGAGTAGTACCTTGTGCTAAGCAGCATTTTTGTTATGAGGGTGATACGGGTGGCAGACTCTCAGGTGAAATAGATTCAAAGACAGCTCACTGAGAAGCCGGCCTCCACTGCCTTGTCCTTGCAGTGCCAGCAGCCCCCTTGATATTGGACCCAATTCCCCTCCTCTACTGGCCTTAGTCTGCTGGGTCTCTCACTGAGGTTAGAGTCCTAAAATGCTCTTCACTTTGTTTCCTTTTCTTATTTATTTCTTCTGTTCAGAACAGACACGATGCAGGAAGGAATGTCTAGCAGACGTACTGCCTGGTCTGAGTGGTTTCTTTGGGACAGCCTACCTCCTCAGAACAGTGCACTGGTACTTCCACTTTTCATCCCTTCATCTCAACCGTGTGATGAGTCACAACAGTTATGTCTAACAGAGCCAGATTTCACATAAGTTACTGTATTTTTCATCAAGCTCTCTCATCTGCTCAGTCAGGGGATGGCAGCTGGTGCTGCGATGGTGGGGAGGATCTCCAGCTTGTTTTACTCTGCTGCTCCATTTGCCTCCTGCACAGGGTTCCCAGCCAAACCAAAGACAGAACACAAATGTCTCTCACATGCAGTAAAGCAATGGCTCCAGCTCCCCCAGCTCCAGTGGCTTGCTGACCTGAGAACTCTGGGCATAAACAAAGCGCAGTGTTAGTGGAAAACTGGTGCAGCCCCCTGAAGGTCCCTAGAAAACATGTGAGCCTGGATGGAGCCAGCTGCACTGTGTGGGAAGGCAAGAGGTTAGTCCGGATGACGCAGAGGAAAAAGGCGAGCCAGAGCTGGAGCACATTACTTGTCTTGTGGCTGAGAAGATGAGTGCATTGGGCTGGATGTGGGTGAATGACACTTGGCCATGTTTTGAGGAGTGACCCCCAAGGCAAGCTGGAAGACCCATAGGTGTCAGCTCTTGTGAAAAGGATGTTGGAAGCCCCACAGCCCCAGGAGGCTGATAGGGCAGTGGATTTCCATTTGTAACCATTAGCTCTGTCTTTGCACAAGCTCACTGTAGCCTGCAGTTTTCACAGTGAGAGGCACAAACCCAAGAAGTGAATAGCTCTATGGACTGTCTGATGTGCAGCTGCTCCCTTTTCTTCTGGACTGAGATTGTGTAACTGATAAGCAACCAGACTGCCAAAGGAGATAAAGTCTCTTCCTTACAACTCCTTGCATGCTGAGGAGATGATTCAGGCTGAAAAGGTCATTTCAAACATCATCTGTGTTCTGGGTTCTGGGCTGTGCGTGACTATGTACTGTGAAATGCGTGTATTAATCAGAGCGATTTGTTGGTGCTAATGGGGAAGCCACAGCTTTTTAACCACCTTTTGAAATACAGTTGGGCTCTGCATATGTGTTGAGGGTAATCTGGACTCACACACTGAAAGACCTCCTTCATACCACTCCCATGGCTTCAAGACTCAAAGCAGAGTGTAAGGAAGCATCCTCTTTGTTCAGTGAGTTGAAATGGTCCAGTTTTCCTTCAGAAGTTTCTGGGTGACCAGACATATTAACACAGCTGCAGCTGTGTCTCCATAGGAATGCTGTGTTTTCAAGCTGAAACTGAGAACAGTTCCCTCAAAGATGCACTGAGGATAAAAGTGATTATTCTGTAAGGAGCAGTGCTGTCACTCGAGTGGTGTTTTGGCTCAGACCTCTCAAAATTGGAGAACTGTAGGATCAAGGCTTAATGTAGGCTGGAAGAGACCCTCCTGGAGACTATCTAGTCCAAGCCCAAATGAATCCCAGAATGAAGCAGGTAGACTGTGAGGCATTGTAGCATTGCTGAGTAGAGAAACTGGCGATCTTGACTTAGTGGGATTCAGTGGGTCTTTTGCAGTGATGTAAGAGGGGTCAGGTCAGTGGATAGCGTCCAGACACTTGGATGCTCATGTCACCCTACAGAAGGGTAAGGGTGCTGGTCCAAGCACGACACTTCACTTCATTATGGATAATGCTGCTGCCTTCCCCATTTCCTGTGTTATCTGGCTGTGACAGTGTGCTCCGCACCCATCATCATGGTTCTGCTCTCCTTGCTTTGGCTGGGTAAATAATTGCCTCTTTTCCCCTCTGCACTGACTACATGTCAGTGCAGTGATGGAAGCACAAGGGCTACATGACACACTGCTTTGACTCCCCAGTTAAAGGATGGTAGAAACATAGCTTGTGCGGCAGGTATGCATGGACCCAAAGCAGAGCAGCTGGGAGGAAACCACCTTAGATGTCCTACAGCTTCATGCAGATGCTGGTTTTGCATTTCTGCTGTGGCTGCTCCCTCTTCCCGTTGGTGTTCTATGCTCCTCCCCTTCTACCCTTTTGCAGCCAGGAGAAGCCAGGATGGTGCTTAGAAACCTGCCTCTTTAGAAAGCAAATGTGTCTGCTAGCTAGCAGTAGTTGTGCCCTGCATTACCTTTGGTGGGAGGTGCATCTTGTCTCACAGAAGGTTAATGCATCTGATGTTTCTGCTCCCTGGGTCTCTGAACACATGCTCTTGGGTGCTCAAACCATTCCCCAGGTTTGTATGAGTTTGCAGCTGTGTTTCCTGCTACTGGTTGGTGTGGACATAAAAAGGGAACAAATGCTGGATTTTATTTAGCACTTCAGTCAGGTCGTGCTGCAGCCAGGAAGCTCAGTGGTTCGTAATGGAGAACATATGGGATCTCCTGCAAACACCCTCCCTTGCTTTGACCTCACTTCCCTGCCTGTGAAATGGAAATAGTAATTCAGTGCCCCAAAGAAGAGTTGTGGGGTTTACTTGGCAGATTAAGATTTGTGACATGCCCTCAGACCTTCACCCAGAAGGGCTCTCAGGAGGGTGTTGTGTTTTAACTGCGGGAGCATTGCCAGCCTGTCTCCTTCCCTTGCACCCACGGAAAGGAGATGCTATTCAAACAGGCTATGGTGCAAGGCCTTGCCACAAGGGAACTTCTGGGGTGCTGTTGTACCGGATGGGGACAGAGCATGATGGCCACCCCACAGACCTTGTGGCAACAGTACCTGAGGCAAGATCAGTCCCACTTTGGAAGGTGCTGGATGGTTTCTCAGGCCCTGACATCCTTGTAGCCATCTGGGTCTGTTTCTCACTGCTGTGTGTAGCAAATTGGTACCCTCCCATGCAGCTGTCCTTGCACAAGTGTGTTCTATATCAAATGTTGACTCCAAGAGCTGTAGTATTGAAAAAGTCCCAAAAGATAAGAATATATCACCAGATAGTAAATAAAGTTCAGGCAATATATTTTTTCTCCTCCTTTACCTCCTTCTGCATTTTTTAAAGTGAGGCTTTTTATTTTGACTTCAAGGAAAGCAGTAATTTGTCTTAGAGCTGGTTTAAAAAAAATCATTTTCCTATTCCATACTGACCTTTCTCAGGCAGATGAAAGGAACAACCTTTAAAGAGGAGAGTTGGGTAAGGCAGAAATCCTTCCTCTTCCTCCTCCTCATTCAAGGCACTATGTTACCACTTCCTCTATCCAGTGCTCTTGGCACTGGTTTCTAGGGGAGGAAGACATTGGCTCCATTCTGTTTCCTGACTGACAGGCTCTGACATACGCACACACACACATTGGTGGATATTCTCTTGGTCTGTTTGCTCCTTCCGAGCCCAACACACTGAGGTGATGAGGTTGAGGCCCAAGAGTTTTCAAGAGTGAAGGTCTGGGCTCCCGTAACAGGATGTCCTCTCCAGTCTTCTGTGGCAGGGGTTGTAAGAAGTCCTCCTGGTCCACAAAGCCACCTGAGAAGCAGAGTGGCTGGGCTGCACTGTGACCAGTGGGGTTTGTGTTTGGTCAGGCTGAGAATGTGTCTCCCAGCTTTTAGTATGGGCTGAAAACCTGTAAGATTGAGCACACAGCATTAAGAAATTACCCCTGAAACTCCAGCTGCCACTACCTGGCCAGGACAGAAACCAAAGAGCTGGCAGAGCTCCAGGGGCCCACAGCACCAAAGAGGTATCTGCACGAAGGGCAGAGGAAGAGTTGGCATTGTTAGTGGGCCCAGGACTCATCCTGGCAATCCTGTGCAGGAGGCAGTGAGAATCTGTCCAAGCTGAGATGCACTGAGCACACCAACTCACCAGTAAATGAAGTGGCGTTCTGCCAGAGAAAATGTTGCTCAGCAGAAACTGTGCGGCTGCATCTGATATGGACTCTGTAAATGGCCATTAGCCTGTTCCAGATGAGAGCAACATAATTGAATTTAAGGAAAAGGTTTAGGAGGGAATAAACTTTCTTTTGCATAGTTTCCCAGAAACTTTATTTTTTCTCCTCACATGATAGCTGAAAATGTTGATAGGTTGCAGTTAATACAAGGAGACAAAAATAAGAACCAAGGGAGGGCAAATGAGAAGGAAAACTAGGGATGTCCATCTTCACTAAAGCTGGGTGTATGTAGCAATAAATGTTCACAAAATGTGCTTGTGAATAAAACATGCAGCCTGTCTTCTTCAGCGATTGTGACCCATTTTATTCCTAAACACTGCTGAAAAAAAAAGATTCTTACCCACAAAGATGTTCACAAAAGCAAGCTATCTTTTAGAGTAATATGAATAAATATAATTGAATGCTCAGGCTGGCGTTATTCTCAAAATCATTTTGAAGAGCCCTATCAGTTGCATAATAGGCTCATGGAACAATTCAGCATGATTGCAATGAGAGGATGCTTTTACTGTGTACGAAGCATGGTGCCTAGCTAGAAGCAATATAGGATGACTTACATGACCAATGGCAGAATGTAAACAATGAGTGAGGAGTAGGATATTTACAGCAAAAGGGGTCCAGGCTAAACCATAGGTTAAAATGCCTTCATGCACACCTCTTGTCACAGCCACCCGAAAAGCAGTCCAATCTGAAAGTGGATAGGCTGCTGGCTGATAATTTGGGGACAAGATAACAGGTCTGCATTTGTCAGGGGTTTTATCTGTACTGAGCAATTTGATCAGCTTTAATCATATGTGACAGCAATGTGTAGTCTAAAGTTGTGGTCAATCAGTTTGAATTAATCCCTCCATCAATGTCACTGAACTGAAGATCAGGGCAAGTAGGTGTCATTTTCTGGCTCAGCACATCACCAAGAGGAATGGGTCTCCCTGCCTGCAGGTATCCCCACATTTCCTGCTCTGGCCTACATTCCTCTTTGTGAGCCTTCCCTACCCATGGTATCAGAGGCAGGGGTGGGAAGAAGCTATCGGTTCACACAGGGTCCATTCATCTCTGGCTGTTGCAAAGTGGGTTTTCCATTTTTTCCTGTGTGTAGCAGCAAGTTGTATTTCATACGCCCAAAATGCTCGGGCTTTCCTGGCATTTCCCGACTGGTATTACACATTAAACTGTAATTGCACCATCAGGGAGTTTTCCTTTCTGATGGCCTGCCAACATGCCCCCTTTAAAAAAATTATATCTATTGACGTTAGCAGCTTGGGCAGGAAATAATCCAGACAAATGCAGGCTTGCCCCATCTTTGGGCCAATTAATCTGAAACAGATACCAGTGAGAGGGTGATAGAGGAAATGCTGAATGAGATCTGTGGGGAGCAGACAGCAATTTAGACAGGCTGTAAACTTGCAATTCAAATGCTGGCAGCAGTGCTCAGTGATTATGGGCTATAGAGAGGGCAGAGGAGGACTCTGCTGCAGTGGGCAATGGATGGTGCATTTATGGGCAGTAGCTACAATGCTAAGCACTTCAGACACCCCAGAGCCAGCTCCATATTGCTAAAATGCTGGGTGTTTCTAGAGGAAAAGGTCAGCAAATCTGCTAGGCTAGAATAGCATTCTGATGGAGATAACAAGTTAGTAAATGCAGGAGAAAAGTCTGCATGGCTCAGACCTCTATTCAAGAAACAGTTTTCTGTGCAGCACAGCACAGGTAAAGGGCTTCCCCATGCAGAGGCCTGGTCTTGGTAATACAGAGTGCACCCATGGAAAATTAAGAGCATCACTTTTTGAGCAGAAGTACTTGTAGAAAACTGGGTGGCTGCATGGATGGGGCAGTGTGGACTGCAGCAGAGCTCAAGGGTAGGTGCCCCAGGTTCACCTGTAGCAGTCATTTTCCTCCTCCTTAGCAGCTGGTGCAGTGCTATGGAAACAGCACTGATAACACTGATGTTTTTAATTGTTGCTAAGTAATGTTTACTCTGATCAAGGACATTTCAGTCTCATGCTCTGCCAGTGAGGAGGGTCACAGGAAGCCAGGAGGAAGCAGAGGCACGACACCTGTCCCAAATTAGCCAGAGGTATTCTGAACCACAGCACGTCATGCCCAGTATAGAAACCGGGGGGAGTCACCCGGAATGCCCAAATCACTGCTGGGGTCAGGCTGGGTATCGGTTGGCACCGATAGTAGTGAGTGGTTGTATTCTCTCCCCTTCTTATTTCTGTTATTATTATTATTATTGGTGGTAGCAGCAGTGGTTTGTGTTATACCTTAGTTACTGGATTGTTCTTACCTCAACCTGTGGAAGTTACATTCTTGTCATACTCCTCCTCATCCGTCCTGGAGTAGAGGGGGAAGAAGTTGGGAAGTGAGTGAGTGGCTGTGTGGGTCTGAGTTACTGGCTGGTCTTAAACCATGACAGTAGGGAAGTTGTGAACACCTTGTTCCTTTGGTCTAGAAACTCAGCAGAGTCTGCTGCAACTAGCAGCTCCCAGCCACCCCAAGAAAGGACCACAAATGAAGAAAACATGAACTAACTTAAAACATGGCAAAGGGAAGAGTTGTGCATTTAATACTCTTTATTTTGTCTATGAGGATTTGAGACTTTTTGGTGTAGAAAGAAATGAAAAATTATCCTGAATGCTTCATTTTGACAACACAGAAATGAAAACTTTTGGCTGGTGGCTCCTTTTTTTTATTTTTTTTTTTATTTTTGTTTCTTTGTTTTGTTTTTGAGTTTTGGCTTGGTTTTTGTTTTTTTTTTTGGTTTTTTTTTTTGTGCCATCAGATTCATAGATTCATAGAAGGGTTAGGGTTGGCAGAGACCTTAAAGGCTATTTAATTCCAGCCCATGCCATGGTCAGGGACACCTTCCACTTAACCAGGCTGCTCAAAGCCCCATCCAACCTGGCCTTGAACACTGCCAGGGAAGGAGCATATGTAGGAATTATGTATATACCCATATCAGATATTAATCCTGTTATCCTTCAGAAAAAATATTCTAAAGTGGAAATCTGAATCTATGTTGGAGAAAGCATTACCAATTGTATTCAGTGCAGTATCAACAGTCTGTCACCATCAGAAAAGGAAGAGTCATAGGATGGGCCATGAATTTCCTCAAGGAGTGCCATGAAATCTGTGATAAGGTTAGTAGCAATCTGATGAACATTAACTACTGGGGGAGGATGTGTCTAGGAGAAGTTTGATAGCAATGTCTAATAGAAGATTAGCCTGAAATAATGAAAATGCCTTTGCACTACAAATTGATTGGGAACAAAGAAGTCTTCACTTATTCTCTCTCTCTTCCCCATTTGATTCATAGTTATAATGCAAATAACACAATATCCATGAGCCCTGTCTCAGAAGGTCTTCTTCCATTCCTGACCCTACTTTAAGAAAAAAATATCAAAGTAACAGAAAACCGTAGATAAAAATGTTCAGGAATGGGTAGCATGCAATATATTTTGTATGGATTTTAGTGCTGCTAGTTGTCCTATTTGAGAATGAATTGATGCAGCAGGGAGGTCAGCACAAGCTGTTGTTAATAGCCATTCTCTTTCAAGATACATATAAAATACCCCAAACACATTCCCTTTATGAAATATGTAGCTAAAATGACAGGAGCTGCTACTCAAATCACAAGCAGTACAAAAGGCTGGTCACCTATTTGAGCTATAGGAAGAGAGTGTGACCAGAGTAGAGAATAACCGAATGTAAGTGCAGGAGGCCAGTGTGGAGTGAGGAAGGGAGCTGTATAATTTTGTGCAGAAAAGCCACCAAACTGTCACAGAAGCAGATAAAGGAGGATGTAAGCAAACATTAAAGAAGGGCTTGCAGCGCTACTTAAGAGTTTTAGAGGAGATGAGCCTGAAATAGTGAATGGGAAATCTCTCCTTTGTTTCCCTTCTGTCTTCAGGAAAACAGGCTTTACCCTTGCTTGCATCCTCAGTTCTTCCTCCAGGGAGATGGAGATGTACCCTGTAAGCAGCTCACTGTGTGCCCTGCTGCAGGACATGGCATGCCAACGCAGGGATGCTGAGGGGTCCCCATGGCACTTGTTTTCTGTCTAAATCCCTGCTTCCTCATTGCTCAAAACGTTCATCTTTCAAGCAGCACTGTTTCAGCCTGGGTCTGTGCAGAAAATGGGAAGAAAAGTGGTTTGACGGGTTCTTAGGAAGAAAAGAATGTTCTTTATGGACTTTTTGCCGAAACCCAGGAGAATAAAAAGCTGAAATTAGTCAGGGAAGTAACCTCTGCTAGAAAGAGCTCTCTCAGCTTATGCCTGCAAAGTTGGCTTTCCTTTGAGCACCTTTTGATTGCTTTAAAGTCATGTACTGTGCATGTATGGTACTTTTTGTGTGGCTAAGCTCTCAAAGCGAGCAGCTGAACAAGGCTTTGCAGTCTGCATGAGTGGCTGATTTCCCTGCACAGTGATAAGTCTGGTTAAATGAGCCCCTACCTGACCCCCTGCAAAGCTTGGAGAGAGCAGAAGACCCTGTACTGCAGCTCCTTGGAGTTTGTTAGAGGCAAATTGCCGCTGAAATGACTGGCAGGAGAATAGGGGAAGATGTCCTTCCCTAAAGCTTGAGGAGCCCTGCAGCTGCTAATGGTCCTGGAGGACTTCTAGACCTTTCAGGTAAAATGAGGTGGACAAGAGAGGTAAAAGCCAAAGCACTGGGAGATGGAAATGCATGTGGGCTATTCTGCCTTTTGGGTAAACAGCTATTTATGGTAGGCAGCAGTGCTTCAGAGACCTGCAGAATGAAACTCCTATTTTCCTTCTGTTTGTCTTTAAAAGCAAAAATAGGACAAGCTTTTCCTTCTTCAAGAACTAAGAAAAACTGTAGAAAGGGACACTGAGGGGAATGGGTACCTTCTCTGGGATGGGAGGCAGGATTTCTAGCTGGGGTGGGGAGAAGCCATAAGGTACAAGCAGCTTGCTTGAGCCCCAGCATGCTGATGGCTTCTTGCTCTCATATTGCCCATCTCCCCACACTGCCTCCTCTCACCCCAGGTGTCAGCATCTGCCACAGGTGTTAATCCATTAGCCCCCAGCACTCCCTGGGCTGCTGGATGCCAATCCCCTCCAGACAGCAGCTTTGTGCACATAGCCATCACCAGTCACCCAGACAAAGAGGAGAAGCAACTCAAGCCCAGCATGGGGGTTTCTGGGTGCAGTACAGACAAGCAGAAAAGGGGCTGAGACCAGAGGGGAGCGGCAAGGGGAAGAAACAAATCTGTCCCTGTTTTGGGTGTATGGGGAGGCAAAGTGGGTGCCCTTCAGTGTTCCCCAAAAGCCAGGTAGGCTGCTCCACATTTTTCCTGCCCAACAAGTCTGCTCAGAAATCTCTACTAGGGCCAGCCCTTTTGGACCACTTTACTGCTGCTTCACTCCACAGCCTACCGCCTCCTCCTTCCCTCATGAGAAGGTGTTGCAGCATCCTCAGAGGGTTGGGTAGCACCTCCAGACCCTCGGGAGCTCAGTCTGGGGGCTTCTGTTGTGCACTGCAGTCCTAGTGTTCCTGGAGGACAGGATGGTTAATGGGAGCTGCTGTGTCTGGCATCCCTTGGGATGAGAAACTCATCCTAAAGCAAAGGGGCCAGTAAGTGCTGTGAATTATTGAGTACTTTGCAAGGAAGAGGAGCTGAGTGAGTCAGCTTTCAGAAACACTGCCTGACCAGGGGGGCAAACTCACACCTGCAGCCCATCAAAGCTGTGGTGGGCAGGCTGTAGCCCCTTGCAGTGAGGCGGGGATGTGGAGGCAATGCTGGGAGTCTTACTGACGGCAGGCCAGGCATTGGGAGCAAGGGACACAGTTTACCTCTGGGGTTGGCAGAGAGCTATCTATTAATAACTTGGAAAAGTGGAGGAAGCAGCAGGATTTGCAGATGTCATGAGATCATTTAGGTTAGAGGAGGCGGTGCAGGCACCCAGCAAGACTTACTCAAGTAGGCAAAGGGGCAGGCAACCCTTGCTGTTTACACACACGGAGGTGGAGGCTGGCTCCGCGGCTCGGCTGCCGCCTTGCTGGGCTCCCAATAGACTGCAGCAGGCTGAGTGACGCCTGGGGGAGTCTGGGTGTCACCTCGCACAGCTCAGTAGGAACATCTGCTCAGCCTTCAGCAGCCGTCTCGAGAGAGAACAAAATGTCTGGCTATAGAAAGAACAGGATTTAAAAAACCCACACTGAAAATACCGCCTTTCTGCTGTCTAAGAAGAGCAGGTGAGTTATGGGTTGGAGAAATCCTCCTGTTGCATAAGTAATGAATGAGGAAGAAAAATGGGCAAAGAAAATGAGGATGCAGAGAAACTGAAAATAGTAACTGCCTTTTTCCCACCTGTATGAGGAAGACATATAAAGACAAATAAGTTTATCTTCTTAAATAAGCCGCAATTGGACATGCTTTGATACTATGGACAAAATGTCTAATGTGGGCAGAAGGATGGTCTCTTTTAAGCCATGTGTCGTTACCCCAGGGGAACAGATGGCGCAAGATACATCATTCACACCAGAAGTCCAACATGATTCGGGGTAGGACTGTAGGTGTAAATGCCACAAAGCCATTCATGTTTTGTGATGCTGTTAGGAGTTGGTGTGGCAAGTACTAAGGTGCAGCTCCTGAGAGCTGCCCTTGAGGCCGCAGTGCATAGGTGATGCTGAGCTGGGCGGGCCAGTGAGCTGCCCCCAGCAGTGCAAGGCCATTGGCCAGCATGTGGAAAACATCACAAGAGAGGACATAGGCAAGTGGCTGTGCCACCAACATAGCTGAGGGAAAGAGGAAGAGATGATTATACCCAAACTCCTGCTCATCCTTGCCTTTTTGCCTACCCATAGGCAGCCAGGAGTGATGTTCAGTCTTCTCCCTGCACCAGGATGGCAGCATCTCTTGGCACGGGGTTTTCACTGCCTGTTGCAGATAGCTGTGAGATAAATGCATCAGACAAAGGCTGGATCTTGGTAGCTAATGGAGAAAAAATGTGAGCTGGAAATAGCTTGTCTCGGAGATACGTATATTCATAACACTGAAGAGGAGCTGTTTCTCACCTAGGATTTTAAAGCAGTGGGATGGTAAACAGCATTTGGTCCCTTGCACAGGTTTTTTTTTACTCTTCCAGAGCAGGCAAGGGGAGTAATTACTCATCACCACTTTATAATGTTCTTCTAGGGTAGCTAAATCACTCATGCAGGACAAGCCTTTGCCTCCAATAAGGTTAGGAAATGTGACCTAGTTAAGCCCAGCCGTTTTTGAGTGTGATGAAATGGAAGTGACTAGTGCTTGCTGAAGCTGGACACTAGAAATAAGGTATTTGCTGCTCTCCTGGCCAGCGGAGCCAGCAAGCTCCAGCCCACAGTGTGTGCAGGTGGGTGCACAGGGGCACCCTACCACAGCAACCCCATCCCAACTCTGCTCATCTGCATCACTGCTGCTGCCCTGGCAGGCACCAGGGACCCCTGCAGCCCCTGCCATCGCCAGTCTGTGCCTCACACTGCTCCATGAGATGCAAATAAATATTGAAACGGGTTGCAGAGTCACTGCTAGAGGCTGGGAAATGTCCATGTGCAGGGGAGGGGGAAAGGCTAGTCTATTGGTGCTGGAGCAGCAGAGAACTATAAACATAGCATGCAATAATATTATCACTTTGATGGATGGATGCTTTGAATGCTTTTCTTCTTTTCTTCCTTTTACACTGTGGCATTGTACTTTGCAGTCTCCCTTGATGCAATGTGCTGGTTTATTTTGTAACTCAAATCCTGCCCCTTTCTCTTTCTCTCTCTTTTAATGGGTGGAATACCTTTGTTTGCTAACCCTTTCCTGTAGGAAAAGATAAATGCTCTACCATTTGAGGGAAAAAGCCTTTCTCCAGTTCCCTCACTATTCCCAGGGCAGGTGTAAGCTTCTCTAACACTGATTAGCAGGGTGGTGACCAGAAAGGAGCTCCAGCAGAGGCTGCTCAAGTGCCTGGAGCTCCTTTCTTGAAGAGAGACTGGCCTTGTACGGGCTGCAGGTTCCTCTGGAAAAGAAAGAAACTTCTTGGTCCTGAAAATCATTGGTTTTGGCGTTTTCTTCCCTTCCTCGGGAATAGTTTTCCTTTGGACAGAGCTATGCTTTGTGCGGTCCACTTGAGTGCACTTCTGATGTCTTGGACCCTCACCCAAGGGTGAGGGCGAGTATGAGAGCTTGGGAGTGCACCATGGAGATGTAACCTCCATTTGCCATTTAGGAGTGCTGTACAAATGGCTGGGCTGGCTGATGCAATGGGTCCTTTCCCAGAAGGATCCTCTCCATCCTT
This sequence comes from Forpus xanthops, assembly GCA_032466535.1. NCBI lineage: Eukaryota > Metazoa > Chordata > Aves > Psittaciformes > Psittacidae > Forpus > Forpus xanthops. The sequence continues at coordinate 31,343 of JASSUY010005545.1, read as the reverse complement.
CACCACCTCTTAGCAGCTTTCCTTCATTCCTCCCTTCCTCTCCCATGCTTTCCCCCTGTGCATCCTCAGGCTGTGGAGCTCACTGCTGCCAGCTAGGAATGGAGGCCAAAAGCACACAGGGGTTTGCAAAGCAATTAGGTTCAGAGGAGAAAAGGCCCCTGAAGGCTACTAAAATTGCAGGCGCAGCCCCTGGCTGGAGGAGATGTTATGGTGTGGACTGCCAGAGGCTGGGAGTTCTCTGGGGGAAGTCACACTCTATGCCTGTCCTTTCTCCACTCTTCCCTTAAACATATCAACCTGGATGCCCACCAGGCTGGTGAAGTGTGGTCATTCTTATGTCCTGTTCTCCTGCAGTTTTCTGACCTTGTTCACCCTCCTTCTTCTGTCTCTCTGGCTGTTTTCCTGATAGGATGACTTCTTTTTCTCACTCTGCTGTGGCTCTGTTCTTGCCTCACAAAATTTGTTTCAGCATTCAGCCCTTGCTTGGCTTTGGGTGTGAGTGACTCACTCATTGCGCCTTGCCTTGGTCCCACCTCTTGGCTGCCTCTTGGACATCTGCTCTGTGCTGTATCATTCAAAGGTATCATGCGTGGAAACCAAGCCCTGCTCTGTCCCCTGACATAGCCTCATTACAGCAAAACTTTGCCTTCCCTGGAGAGCTGAGGTTTCTCCAAGGTCACAGTGGGGTCCCAGTGGATAGCATCAACAAGAAGGCATTGGTACAGTCCTCTCCTCCTGTCCCCAGCCTAAAGGTAAGCTTATCTCCCAGTCGGCTTGGAGTCACATGAGCAGTGCCCATCAGGCTCTACCTGTGTACTCAGTTAAGGGGATTTTCAAGGCTTGCTGGTTGCAAGGAGCCACTCATAGCCTGCTTGACTGCTGCCCCATGGCTCTCTCCCTGCTTCTGGACCAATGTCCTGAACATGCCTTGCTCAGCATGTTCTGCCTTGCCTGCCTCTCATCATTGCCTGCCCTGCTGCAGGGCTGCGCAATTTCTCTGTTGAATTCCATCTCATGGGAAGAGAAGGACAGAGAGAGCTACTTTATGCTACCCGAGGCTCTGCTGAGAAGAAGGGCTGCCCCATCCCTGTTTGTTTCACAAATTAGAACCTCAGAGACCTCAGTTCTGCAGGGGCACTGAGCGCAGGGAGCTCACTGCAGAAGGATACGTTTGTACATAAAAATGTGGAGTAATGGTATAATTTCTTTTGGTCTTCCATATTTGCTTCCGCACAGGGCTTTGAAGTAAGATGTAGCTGATCTACAAGAGTATCAAATCTAACAAAAGCAGAAGGTTGAGTTTCAGGCCAGTATCATTAAACTGGAGAAAGCTTAATGAATGTGTTTTCTTTCTTCCCTCCTCTCCTTAAATGAATGCAGACCAGGCCAGTGTTTCCTTCTTGATTTGGGATTGCTGAGCTTCTGATTCTATGGAAAATGTGACTGGCATGGGTGTGCAGCCAATTTTTGAAGACGGCATTTGTTGAGGGTTTGCTCAGTGCTTGGAATATAAAACTGAACTAAACATATACATTCAGTTCCTGTGCTAAGGCTAAGGGCTTTCTTTGTGTACTGTCCAAACACACAGGAAGGACACTGCTGCAGGAAGCGCAAACCCACTGGCCAAATTACATACAGAGGTATGCACTTAACTCCTGTGCAGATTTGCAGTTGTATAACTTCTGTGCTGTCAAGAGACAAAACCCAGGTGCATTTCTGAGTGAAGAGTTCCACAGCTTCTTAATGACAACAATAAGTTCTTTTATAGGCGCCTTTCACCTTGAAGCATCTCCAAATGCTTTGTAGATCTGTATGTATATGTGATTGTTTGCTGAGCAATGAATGGCAGGCTCTGGGGTGGGTTGTAGCAGCTATTCTGTGTTATGTACAGTGCCCTTGGGCTCCTCCTCCTAGTTCCAGAGCCCTGCAGTGCACAGGCAGTGTTGTTAGCTCTCTCTAACTTCCTCCTCCAGCCTCCTTCCCCTGCATGTCTCTGGGCTTTCTCCATATCCCTCCTTGCATCCTGTGCTCCCAGTCTGTGCTATGATTTTTGTCCCTGGACAGCCCACCCAGATGTGCTTTCACCTGCACATGTGCTATTCCTCTTCCTTGTCAGTCCTCTGCATAACTGTCCTCCTGAACCACTCCCTCATTCCATCTTTGCCTACAGACTCCTCTGTATTTGAACACTAACTTTCAGTTGAATTTGCATGCCATGCCTGTTTCAGCTTGCATGCCATCTGGGACAGCAAAGATGTTTTATCTGCAGTGACAAATTGCTGATTAAAGTTACAGTGCTACATGAAAAGAGCAACCACCCTAATGGTATTGCAACCTGATGGCCACGATATGCCAGGGAGGAGAAGGTTAAAGAAAAGAAAAGTCAGTGCCAATATATTAAGGTCTGAAAGCAAAGAAACATACTTAAAAGGTTTGCTTACCTAATGTTTTGCATCTAGACACTTTCTGAGATAATTTGTCAACTCCCAGAGTTTCCTGTTACAGGCAGAGAAATGACAAACTTCCTTGCACCTCAGGGGTGGTCAGAGCGCACTGATCTAGTAAACCTCTACCACTCTGGGGTTCCCAGATTTCAGTTTTCCAGTGGTACCATTTGAATTGTCTCAAGTGAGGACTCCAATGCCGTGAGCCCCACTCAACCCCTACTGCCTGATCCTCTGCCACACCTGTTCTTAATTTTTGTTTCTGGACTGAGTTTCTTCAGGATTTTAGATGACTTTACAAGAGTGATGACTGCATAAGTGCCAGCCAGTTGGCAGGTAAACTGCCTCGAGATGTTGCTCATCATCTGCCTGGCACTTGCAAATTACATTTTAGTACCCTTCCCCATGCCTTTGTCCCAGGTCTAGCTCTTTGACACAAAGAGTCATTTATGATGTGCTAGCACTGCAGGAGTGAGGTAACTATGGGCTTTGGCAGTAATGGCCAGATAATAAATGATGTCCCTCCACCCTAGGCAGGAGCGGAGCTTATCTCAGTGCAACAGGCAGCTTGGAGCCTTTGGCCTATTCCCCCATCAGAAACAGGCCTGGAATTATCCTTATCAATTTCCACAAAAAATGGGCTGGGAAGTAGCCAGGGGACAGTACCAGGCCCCACCTGTGAGTTCTTCTAGTTGGGGAAAACAAGGAAAACCAGATAGCTTTGACAGCCCAAAGGTAATTGAATACCACAGGTGGAAAACCTTAGGTTGTTGAATGAGATAGACATATGAGGACAGTGGACAATAGGACTGAAAGGGACCTTCTGTACCATGCTGGCCAATTGCCTGCTGTTTAGGGTAGCTATGGTATCTGTAAAGAACTGCCTCACCTCTGTGTTAAAAAGAGTCGGGGTTGTTGTCACAATAAAACCTGGAAGTCAATCCCAGAAATGCATTTCATGAGCAGTCAGGAGCTTCTTCTAATTTTCAGCTCAAATGTATTCCTGGCAAATTTATAGGCACTTGTCCTTGTGCCAGTGCTGCCCTTTCACTCAAACAGCTCTTCTCTCTTCCTGGTGTTTCCCCCCAGGGTATTTGTTAGCAACAAATATATCTTCTTCCAGCCTGAATTCTGCTAAACTCAATAAACTAAGCTCATTTAGTCTCTTCTTGTAGAAAAAATCTCTCTCCTCTCCTTGTCATTCTAAGAGACAAAGGCAGAGAAAAGGCAGTTTTATATTAATTCGTATTTTACATGGACATGCAATATTCTGTACTTTTGTGACAGCATTAAAATCTTGCTACTTCTGTTAGAAATCCCTCATCTGACATGTCCTAGGTTTGCCTTTGTCTCTCTCACATCTGCATGCTATTGCCAGCTTACAGACATTTGAATGGCTAGTGTGCTTAGGTCTTTCTCCTCCTCTGTCACTTCCAACTGATGAGCTCCCAGCTGGTAGCAGAAATTCTCGTTATTACTCCCTCAGGGCACGACCTTGCATTTTATACTATTAAATTTGATTCCATCTCTATTTCTTCTGTCCCTTTTTCGTAGGAAAGCTGCTCTGATTTGTCACCATATAATGCCTTAGAGACCTAAAAACGTACTCACTATATTTTTATTTTTAGAAACTGCTTGCTGTTTCAGTATTTTCATTCAATGAATGATGCTGAAGTCTCTCTGTATTACCACATCTTTCTAACAGAAACTCCAGGCTGACGTGGAGAAGGGCAGAGGGAAATTGCCTCGCAGATGAAGTCTATTGCAAGAACAGGTAGATTTCCAAAACATTGCAAGAAAATAATTTTTTAAGTTATTTGTCACTTTGCTACATGAAATGATCAGATTCACTGTCCAATCAACAGCGAACCAGACATGTACAGGTATGAAAATATTCTGTTTTATCTAATTGTTTTCCAAAGTGATCCACTGTTGCAGTGAGTGAATTTACTTCATCTTGCTTCTGGTATGTAGCTCTCATCTACACAGCTGTCACAGTGATGGCTCCCAGCACTTGGGTTTTAACCAGTAAGGCTGTTCTTATGATACTTTTGAAACAACTGGCTTTATCGTTTAATTGTTGCGTTCAATTACCGTGGCAGTGGGCAGCTTATGAAGATCTGCATTGATGATGAGAATTCATTGTTCTAACCTCTCTCAAATATAAATAATGCTATGTGGAGATCATTTTTCCTAGAGAAAGTCTGATATAATTCAAAACAACCTCCCTGTCCTCAAGATGCTGTAGTAGCTCTGAAGAGCGTCTTATGCTGCTGGTGCTTTGCTTGCTGAAGAAAATTGCCACCACAAGAGGTATTTAAAGGAAAAAATATTTTCAGGAAACAGTTGGGGAGCGGTGCACAAAGCAGTGCTGCAGAATTTTATGTCCCATGTCTGAATTGTCTACTGTATGTTTGGGAGGTGTTTATAGGGCTTTGAGCTCTTTACTGGCTTTGTAGGTGTTTGAGCAGCACCTAAAGCAATGAGTCTTCCTGTCCTGAGGCCACTTCTGCAAAATCCATCTCTGCAAATGAGTATTGAGGTCACTTTAAATGCTTTTGAATCAGAAAAGGCTCATGCATGTAAGCAGCCGTAGTATTGACATGGTATTAAAATCAAAGGTGATTTCAATCTGTTCTCACTTATGCAAACGGGGCACATCCCACAGGCTCATGACAGTACACCATGGTGGTCCTTAGGAAATATTCAGTTCTCATGAAAGAACCAAATTTTCTTTCCACACCGTGTTCTTCATACGCTCTGAGGATCCCTTATGTTGGGATGATGTGGGGATGGGTGTCTAAGGGGAGGATGCTTGCTGTGTGCCCATGATACAGGCTCTGGTAGCACTTCAACACCCTGCTCATCAGAAGGGCAGGATATCTGTGCACCTTCCAAGCTGCCAGCAAAGCCTGTATTTCCTTCCTTGTCCAGACATGCTAACAAGGCACCCATGACATCTGACAGAGCATACCTACAGAGATGTGAAAGAAAACAGAAGGACAGGGAAGGTGAAGCATCATTTTGGAAGCACAAGAACTTCTGAAACATTAATCTGGTGAATAACTCCTCGCCAACAAAATTTCACTAAACCACTGATGTGAAAAATATTGCAGATGGCATCATCTTCCAAAGTGCTGGCAGAACACAGGGCTCAACCTTCAGTGGCCACACATTGCTATAATAATCCAGCATAACAACATGACTGTAAAAGACAGAGCTTGTAGTAACTGCAGTTCAGTTAAAAAAAAAAAAACACTAAACAACCTGTTTGAGGTCTGAATATCTGGATTGCAGAAGGAGAATTGTCCATTTTGCTCAGTGCAGCAGTGAAGATGGGCTCATAGGATAAGCACTACATGCTCTAACAGACTGAGAGATCTGCATTGATGCTTTTTTCTGAGTGTAAAATCCTGACTGTCATGTTTTGAGTGGAAGGCGAAGGTGATAGGCTTGGTAAAGTACGACCAGTCATGGCACAAGTAGAAGGAGGAAGAAGAGATTGCATGTCAGCGGGGAACCTCTGTTTGTGTTATTTTATGGCTGCAGGAAGAATGCTTGAAGCACTGTTTTAAATACTAAATCCAGCGTGACCTGATTCCAGGATGGATAAATAGTAGTCCTCTTGGGCATGTGATCTCTTGTATACAAGCTACATGTGTTTTATCTCAGCCTAAGGTCTTTTTGGCACTCAAATTCAGAGCCCATCCTCAGCTTTTCAGTAAGAAAAGATTAAAGGTCCCCATCCCCCTACAGCTGATTTCCATGCAGGAGGACATGCTAGCTCCAGACGAGAGCTGCAGTTGCCCTGAGTGGATGCTCATTCGCATGGCCATGACCCTGAGAAGAACCATGGCACATATCCAGGGCAGTTCTAAAATGTGAGCACCTCTTCTGGGTGCCTGGGGTCTGGCAGTCTCATCTCAGGTGGAGTTTCAAAGGAAGGAGAAGTGAGGTTTCTTGAGGAGGGACAGCCTTCCCAGGGACACTGGTACCTGTGTCCTAGGCTTTACCTTGGCACCCGGCCCAGAGCTAAGAAGTCTTTACAGAAGTTGGCCAGCCTTTGCACACACTCCCCAACACAATGATGTTAAAAGAACGATGCTAAGGATTGTGAAAGCAAGCCCTCCTCAAGAAGGGAGACAATGGCGGAGAGCCAAAATAATGGCTGCCTTGAGAAATCTTATTTTGGGCTCTATGAGTGTCTAACTCGCCTGTTGTTTTAGTGCCTGGAGCCTTGCCTTTCTTACTGCACAGACTGCAGCTGCAGAGGAGCTGAACAGCAGAGCGCATTCAGCTTTGGATGGAGGAGGCTATTGCTAGTTAACCTTTTTGTTGGAGAAACTGGAAGGCTGTAGTATTTGAGGTGAAGGCTGAAGGAAGATATTATCTCACCGGCAAGACCCTGGGCTGCTGTCCCAGAAAGCTGAACTTTCTCCTTGCCTATACTACCATGTACCTGTGGGATATCACAGACATCACTTCAACCAGGTAAGGTATTCACTGCCTCTGAGTGTTTTCAGTGACCAGTGCCCATCTTGAAATCCTAGGGATGCTGTTCTCTGCAGTGACAGAGATCAGTGAGAGTCCTGCTCTCAACTTGTGCATGCTATGGGAACGTGGTGGTCCCTGGTTAGGCAGACCCTAGGCAGCTCAAAAGAGGGTATCAGAAATGACTGACTCTTTCCATCATGTGGTGAGCTGGTGATAATAAACACAGGAGTTGCTGTAAGCACTTCAGCATTATATTGGTGCTATATAAGAACTTGAGAGGAAATTAATAGGGCCAAAGTAACCAGACTTGAACAGCATGAAGTACCAAAGGCTGAGGAATTCATAAGCCCTAGGCAAGACCACTCACAGAAGATGTCAGCCCAGCCGGTTAAATCAGGAAGCATTAGAAGAGACTGAATATAATGCCAACCTGCATAATAGACACTGCTACCAGCTATCACAGGAATGAAATTTCATAAAGAAAAGCCCATCTTGGTGTTTCCAGAAGGATTTCCTTTAGCAGACAGCTGAGCACCTGGGCAGATTAAATACAGATAAAAGTCTGAGCAACTGGAACAGTCTATCATGTTTTACTGCACCCTGGCAGTTCCAGCTAAAAAATACGCAGCAAACACATCCAGACCATTTTTAGCTCATATCTGAATGTATACACACTATGAGATAACTAACCATTTAGTCCCTCTAAGGAATGTAGTGCAACACAGGTCCATTAGCAGTCCTTCCATGGGAATGGGCACCCTGCTCAGTTCCCAGGGATGGGAAGAGCATCTTGCAGCCACTGCCATGAGACAGCAAGAGGCAAGATGCATAGATTTACTGTCACCCCATCTTGCAGGCTAATGGAAAAAAGCAGGACAATGGAACTTTCTCTTAGTTAGAGAGGACTAGTTTCCTCTGTACTAGAGAAGGACCTAAAAGCAGCAGTTAGCCATGAGTCTTTCCATGTTTGGCTCCACACACAGTACAGCTGTGATGCTTCATGGCTGGCCAGAGCTGCAGGCACAGCCCCACCACTTTCAGCAATATGTTGGTGAGATTCTTATACCTCTTTGCTGGTTTGAAAATTAGCTGCTGCTTGTCTCAGTTAAAGCACTCCCAGCTGGAGTTGAGGCTATACTTGTGATTTTGATCTGTGATTGCCTGATGACTTATCAAAAGCAAGTCATCAAGGAAAGAGCAGGGGTGAAACCTTGCAGACACTGGGCTTGTAGCCAGGGAGATACTCAGACCTTTTTTTCCCTCACAGGAAGGTTTTGTTTGACTTTCAGAGTGATATGGGTCCCAGCTCCCTTCCTCAGGACCCCACTGCTTCCCTGACAAATGATGCCACATCTCACCCCTAGTGGCTTCTGGCACTAAGTTTGTGAAATGTCTACTTTACAGCCAGAGATCTAGCAATAGAGAGACAATCTAGTGAAAAGAAGGGGACACTGCAATTAAGTGAAGGGGTGCCAAAGGCAGGAAAGATTTAGATTTGCTCCTTATCAATCTTTGAAAAGCTGGGAGTGAGGCAAGGCCATGATTCCTTAAACCCAATACCTGGAAGCCACTGGCAAGATCACAGCACAGGCAGATGGGATGTTTCTGTTACTGGTATTATTACCATAGTACTACTAAACAAGTGATGATGGAAAAACGTACCATCCAACAAAGTGTCCACCCTCCATTTCTGCACAATATGGTTTTAATTACACTCAAATGCTCTAATATAACAAATTAGGGCTTAGTCAGTGTCCTTTGAAGTCAACAAAAAGCTTCCTGTTGACTTGAGTGGGTATTTGCTGAGGACCACAAGCTGCAGAAATAAGTCTGAATTACTGTGGTCCCATACAGGACTCTACTAAGGCATGGCTTTGCCTCCATGAGAAACCATTGATGTTAGAGCCAGCAGAACTGAGACCCCATGACTGCCAAAATCAGGAGTGTAGATTTATCAAAGTCCCCTTGCTATGCTGTTCTCACTCAGTTACGATCTGTAGAGGAGTTGCATGCTGGTCCATAACTCTCACCACTTACCCAGACACCATCTCATCCCATTCCCAGGGAGTCACCCTTCTAGGACTACTGTTTTCCTAGTTGCCAAAATGACACCAGGTCATCAGCTCGGGCACCAGCTCAGAATCTGGCCTCTTTTTTGTGTCTCTTCATCCAAAAGAAATGGCAATCCACACTAATTTTTAAAACTGGCAGAGCTACCAAATCGGATTCAATTAGGTTCTTTCCACCCCTTGCACATGCCTGAAATAAAGCTTCTGCTATTGGAGTTTAGCTGACAAAGCTTTTGTGCAAGAAAGGAAAGGCTCCAGCTAGTTTTTCTGTAACTGAAGCCATATGGACTTGAAACTTGTTGAATCAATAATGAAACATGTCTGTGTCACAGAGCAGTTTTGATTCCAAGACATAAAATTGCCTGCAAAGTCATGTTGCTGGTTAAAACTACTTTTGTTTGTTTGTTTTAATTTGACAAATAATTTAGGGACTCAGCTGCTTGAGACGATATGGTCCAGCTGACTGCCTGAGAAAGCTTTAAAAAATCTCCAAACCACCCTGAAGTTCCCTGTTGACTCATTTTCATAATACTACACTGTGGCAAATGGTTGCCAGCCATTTAGGCTAGTTGCTTACGACATGCCAAGATACATGAAGAGTAAAAATGATTTCAACCTTCTAATATCCCATCCGTCCGTCCCAAAACATACACGGTAGCAGCACTAAGAAGCAGGTGAGCTGCTAATGCAGATTAAGCTGTCCTTTGAGGAGCTACTGCAATTAATCCACCCAGTAACCACTGAACAAATAAGTGTTTCTGTGACACATCAGTGTTTCCAGATTTGCAAAGGACTTGACAAATGCCTAACTGAACTTGCACGGTAAGTGAATTGCGATGGAGAACAGAGTGTGCAGCCTCTGGAGGAGAGCATGGAATGGCTGAGGGTGCTACTTGCTCAATGGTAGTGTTTATTTTGTTTTATTTAGGTGCTTGAAGTGAAGGAGGAGGTTGGAGAATGCCAAAAGTGCTTCAGCAAAGCTTGACAGTGTCAAGAAGGTTCTTCACTTTCACACAGCATGCTCGTAGCCACCCAAAGTCCATTCACGCAATATGAGGTATTCCCCTTTATTTTGGTTGTGGCCTCGGTGTCAAACAGCTTGTAATATGGATATAAAATAGCATTTTGTGGAATAAAAAATGTTTTGGTAATTCTTTTCAGAAAGCTGAGCTTTTCTGAATTTCCTTTCTTGTAGGCCCTGAGAATATTGCGCTTCATAACATCTTGGTTCCTACTGGCCCTCAGACAAGCATAAGACTCCCATGCTTTATGAGCAGGAGGAGTGCTGTGTTGCATGGTGGTGGACTCTGGGCTGGCAACTTGGGTTTCCTCCTCAGGGACTGTGGGAGCAGATGCCTTGGAGCTGAGTTTTCCCTGGGTTTTCTTTCTTTCCATTCTGATTCTGTGTGAGGTAATTAAAGACTGAAAGGTTCCCTTAAGTGCAGCCTTGAGAGTTGTATTTTACAGCAGGCAGTTTTCCCTGTTATCAGTTATTGTATTATAACAAGGCCTAAAAATCCGGTGCACATATGATTCTTTCTTGGAAAGGTTTAGTATTGAAAAACATTAACCATGGAGGCAGATAAGAAGATACCTGTGATTATGGTGCACTGTGGTGCTATAAATGGAGGTAACTGAAGCCAGTGTGTGCTGGAAAGAGGCAGGTGCTGCTGGCAAATTGCTTAAATTCCAGTTCGGTGCCTCCAGCAAAATTGGAGTCCTGGAGCAAGGGAATGGAAATACCATAGGGGACAAAATTATTACTAACCAAAACAACTGACATAACCTGTGCTTGCATGGGAACCTGCCTCTCAGCAGGGATATATCCCAATTTCCTGGTGTGAATTTTCCATAGTAATTTATCACTTTGGCAAAAATAAAAACCTCAACAAAACCCAAACAAATGAAGTGAAAAAACAAAAGACTGCAATGTCTCATAATATGCTCTCTCTGTTGTGGCAGCAGCTGCAGTTTCTCCTCTCAGATTTCTTTCCTGCTATTACTCAGAAAGAATCGGCAGCTGCTTAGGAAATATTCCAGAAAGATTCATTGAGAAGTTCCTGGTTGTTTTTCAGATACTAATCTGACAGAAGTAACGTCTTCAAGGAAGGCACTGGCTCTCCTGTTTTTATTCTGTTTCTCATAAATTAGTGGCTTCTGATAACATGGTTATCTAAAAGGAAACAACAGCAGGAAGAGTGCAGGTGCGGGTGATGGGAGACAAGGACATTTTTTTATGTTGCAGAGGGAGTGTGGGAATTGCTTAGGTTATTTTAATGATCAAGTTTGCATCTTTTCAAAAACTTCTGCTCAACCAAACAGCTTTCCAAGTGGGTGTGTCTGGAGGCAACACCCATAAGAGGGATCATTTGGAAGAGATGCAGCACAGGCTCCTCTAAAAGTATCATATCTTCAGGACATATTAACTCTGGAGTTATTTTGGTGCTGTTACTGTGCTCTGTGCTTTAGGGCTGGAGCCTGCTGCATTCAGAGCCTGTTCAGAGAAGCTGTTGAGGTGGAGCTTAGTGGGACACTCCAAGTCAGTGCCTCTGAACAGCCACTCCTAGTGATGAGCTTTGCTGTTCTTTCTTGTGCACCTTCTTTTAGCTGAGACATTTGCTTGACAAGAGCATTTCTCTCCATAATGAGGATGCCTCACAAGAGTTAGAGCTGATGCCCAAGCTCAGTCAGGGAGCTGGAAACAAGTGGCTGTTAAAAAGGTCAGGGGGTAGAGGTGAGCAATCATGCCAAGGCTCAGAGTTCCTCCAAACCGTGGCTGGAAGCTGTCACCCTGAGCCTTTCCCCTGCCATTGGCCCCTGGTTGTAAAATGAATCATAGTCCTATTTCCAGGCCTCTGGTGCATGAGGGTATGCACCAGAGATGTTTGCCCATCATTCAAAAACAAAGCCTGTTTGCCCTTCCCCTGTTCTTCTGTGTTACAGGCAGCCCTGCCTGTGAGTGCACTCCAGGCAAAATCTAAAGCTTTCAGTGCCATTCTCAAGTGGCAGCATGTCTTCACAGAGCCAATATGGAGCCTCCAAAGATCTCAAGACCATGAATCTTGCTGCATGATGAATTAAATGTAAAAGTTGCTTCTTCCTTTTCTGCTGTCACTACAGGAAAAGAATGCAAACAAGCAAAAAAAAACCCAAATCCTGTGTAAAAACAGTTTGAATTGGTGATGTCCAGTCCTGCAAAACACTGTCCACTGAACTACAGAAACTGTAAGGAATGTGGAAGACATAACTGGGGCTTGATAGAGTTTTTACTGCTGGCTGCCTGGCCAATTATTTCTATGGAAAAATCTTTCCCTTTATTGGAGTGAGTTCATGATCATCTGCATAAAAGAAAGCTGTATTCTGAGAACACATATGCATTTGCATACGGTGGTGTTCTCTAGAAAATTATTTGAATAAAAATAAAAGAAGAATGAAAACAGGAGTTTTTACTCGAGGGAAAAGTTAATGAACTCACTTCTCTTTCTTTCACTCCCTGATTAAATATTATGTTACCATTTTATCTTTGTGCATGAAGAATAAAGCCCCATTCTGTATTTTGCCAGCTTCATTCATGAAGCTTTGCATTATTTTTACTGCAATAAAAAATTAAAAATTACTCTCTCCATATGAGAGCAGAATGGAGAAGAGCAGTAATTCCCTGCAGTATGGAGGAAGGAGAAAGTGAAAGGCTAGATAGCCCTTTTTGTTCATCTGAATAGGCATGAGATGTGCTCCAACATGTGCTGATGGAAGCAGCTGGAGAAGACTGGCTACAGAAGTTCAACAAGAAATGCAAAAAGCATTACCTACTATGTGAGACCTTTCTTTCTGAAGAGTGTTTTCTCTTTAATGCTCATTATTTCAGCAACCCTGTGGGCTCAGAAGCTGATTGTAGGGATGTTTTAAAGTTGACTGCTTGATCATTCTAACTCAGGTCCTGTGGATTTTCAGTCTTGGTAACTAGTGGATCTTCAATTGGACCGGCTAAGCACCACTGGACTTCCTGTTCTGCAGTGCTCAGGTAGCTCAGCTGAACTGGTATTACCCACATGGGGCACCACCTAAAAAGGTGGCAGCAGAAGCGTTGGCAACATTCAGGTAAGTCCAGAAGTCCTTTGTATGCCCAAAGATTATTGGACATTTTCCAGTGACTTTATATTCAGACGCTGCTTTCTCACAGAGAACCAAAATTTGTCCTCTTCTGAAGTCTCAGTGGTCTACATTAGCAAGACTTTTATATATTGTGATTTGAATCTGAATGTGTTTCCTTGCTCGCAGTCCCTGTGGTCAGAGAGTAGGCAAGGATACTTTGTGCTGTAGTTTAGTTTGTGGTGCTTTTTTTTTTTGCTATCCTGGTGAGCCACAGTCCCTGTGTTGCCAATAGAGAAGCACTTTCTGAAAGTGAACATCTTCAAGTACACAAGATTTGCAAAGACACAAATGTATGGAGCATTGTCCTAGAAGGTAACAGGAGCCCCCATCTGATGGCTCATCTGAAGGTTTGGGGTGAGGTACAACTTCTCTGAGAACTTAGCATCTGAGTTTCCTCCCTGACCTTTTTCCAAGAGTCACAGGAGTGCTCAATGAGCTTATGAGCCTTTTGTACTGCAGATACCCTCAAAATGCTGCAAGGTCAACAGCAAAGTGCCAAATCAGAACCAAGGAGGCGTTAGTAAACACTCAAGAGTAACAAGCCAACCAGTGGATTTACAGGCAAACTGTAACAGCTTGTTATCTGTTGTGCCCTGGGCATGAACACTGAGACATCTGCAGGTTTTGACCTGTCTTTTTTTCTGCTGGCTCAATAGCTAGTTAGCTGGTCATCCAATGTGAAAACAAAACAGCTGGGATAAGACAGCAAATTGCAATAGGCAGAAGGTGCTGGACTATCAGGATGCCAAAAGGACTGGAAATAAAATGCACAGGTTGCTTTGCTCTCCTCTATGATTTGTGTATCAAGATCTCAGATGTTTGTTTCTGGAACTCTGTTAAAAGAAGAGGTTTCAGTTTGCCAGTTGTCATTAAACTTTTATGTTGGCTTTATTTTGCATATATTTTGCGCCTCTAATCTCTTTGCTTGGCACGGCAAATTAGAAATTAACCTGAAAAGGACACACTGAAACTTCACTGACTTTCACTGATTTTTATCTGAGAACACAAAGCTCTTTTCATATCATCTCCTCCAGTCCCATCAGAGGAAGGGAAGACCTCCCCAGAAGACTGACTTTTGGGTAATTGTTTGGACTGAGATCTCTGCTCCTTGGAATGCAGTGGCTGTGCTAGCTTAGATCATGCCTCTTCCCTGTTTCTAGGTTCTTGTTAATAAAGTGTGCACCCAGATTGTCAGAGAGAGTCAGGATCAGCAGCCCCAGCCTAATCTCTTAATTAACCCCTGTTAATGTAAATGAACTCAAAAAGATTCTTTTAGCCTCAGTGTTGATTCTTTTAGCCTCAAGTCCTCTTTTGAAAAGACAGCATATTTCTTCTTTCATGATTAGGTATAGCAACAACACTGTCTTGCTCTATGAGAAGGATCTGCCATATCCTATGGTGCTCACTTCTCATCCCTGGATTATAGATTATTTTAAAACAACTCAGGATAATAGGTGACAGCTCACTGTATGTTACATGTAGCATTTCAGTTTTGTGTATGCAAGATGCCTCCTGGCTTTTTGTTTCCGTAATTTCCATGTCTCAGAATGGCTTGAAGATTGGGTAATTTGCCTTGTGTAGTAGAATGTAACCACATGAGGTTCTGGGAGCTGTCAGATATGCACTGTTACTGTTTCTGTTTTAATCTGATTTATCCTCATCACATATATGTCCTACTCATCGCAATGAAGGTCAGAAAAGGATTTGAGCCTGTTTCTGATGTGGAAAGGCAGCAGTCTCACAGGTAAAAAACACAAAGAAGAGCTAAGCTCAGATTGACCTTAGTGAATAAAGCAAACTCCCAAAATGGACTGTAACTGGACTATATCAAGAGAGTGAATTTGAAGCAGGGCAAGAATTGTACCCACTCATGTTAAAAGCAGACTCTTCTCTCCCTCATGACTTCAATTTTGCCTAGGAGGATCTGTATAAAAACAAACAAAATGCCAACAGAAATGCTTCTATTGTTTTTCTCCTCTGTTTCTAATGAAAACTGTTCCTTTAAAACAGAGCAATATCCTCCCCTATGATTTTTGCAGTCACAATGCAGAAAGAGAGAAAACCTGAAAGGAAAATTGACTCATTTTGATTTTTCCTAGCTCAAGACAGGAAACATGCCAGTGGGAAAGAGAACAAAAATCATGTTAAGTAAATCTGGATTTTAAACTGCCTCTAATGATCAACAGCAATCATACAAATATTTATTTCTGTTTTTAACAGTTTGTGTTTAAGCTGGCAGCTGATCTTTAATTTGATACTCCATTTCCTTACATAAATATATATATATTTTTAGATAGGTTCTTTAATTATACACTCCCATATGCATTTGGACAGCAACTTGTTGGGGAACGATTTTGTCACATACTGCCTTAGCATGCACTTTCTGTTCACTAATTCTTTGGCTGCTGCTGTTTGATTCAGTATTTGCAATCAAATACTGTTTGCATCAAACCTGACAAGAAAACGTCCAGTGCCTTCAACAGGGTGTTGATTTTATCCTTACTGTTCATGCCACAGTGGGAGCTGCCATTGACATCTGAAACAAAATTTTTGATATTTATCTAGTGCTTCGAAGTGCAACTCCTCACATTGGATAGCAGGAGGTTCATAGTTTCAACTGAAAAGCCATGGAGGGACTGCACCCCTGCTGCTGGAAGTGCAAAAGAGAGGCATGAAGTAGGACGATGTCTCATTTATGACATAACAGTTTGGATAACCTTTTTGCATGTGGTTTGCTAATGTGGCATCAGTAACATGGACTGTGCAATCCACAGCCACAAACAGGTCTCTGCAACCTGCCTCTTTCCTAGTTATTATGTCTCCAACCTGTAGACCATCTGGACCACCTTGCTGCAGGCAAGCATCTAGAGATACGCTGCTAAATCTGTACGTATGCAAGGAAATATCATGACACATGGGGTTTTCTACTTATGTGTTTAGAGCTGAAAAATGCCATAAAATTCAACAAGAGCTCAGCATGTAACATAAAGCAACTGCTTACGAATGTTTAAATAGTTAGGAACCGAACTTCAGGTAGCCAGACTTGAAAAATGTAGGCAGCCTTTGAAAGGTGTATTGAAAGGAGGCTAGTCTGAAACTGCCCATGAAGTCTGAGAGTTTATGATGTAAAGAAACCTGTAGCTTGCAGCATGTGCTTCCTACTTTTCATGGATTTCATTATGCCTTCCTGCCTGACAGAACAGCTGTAACATTAAACCTATTGAAATTTGTTAAGTGCTTAGAGGCTCACTGAAGGGAGGCAGTAGAGGAGTAAAAGGTACTCAATTTTCATTGCTATTCTATCAGGAAAGATAGTTTCCAGAGTGTCTTCATAATAAGTAAGAATAAATAACTGCAAATGTAGAATCTATTCTTTGCCCATTAATGGGTATCTTTGGGCCTGTGGCTGAGGAGAATCTCCTCTAAGTAGAAGGCAAGCACAGATTTGAAGATTTGGATTAATATTTCAATACCTTTTGTAGGTCCATGGCTTGAACTGGTGTGCTTTACTATTGCATGAACACTATCCAGATCTACTGGCATTTAAATGATAGTGGCAAATTGTTTGACCATTTTCTCCTGTCAAATTTCAACTAGGTTTTCCAATAAATCATTGATTAATGCTTTTTCTTCATTATTTGGTTAGCTCAATAGCCAGCTGAACAATATTCATCAAACAAATTACTTACTTTTTCCCCATCAATCTGCAAATAATTTATTCACAAATACTTTTTACATGAGGCAGCCAGCTCTAGCCAGGACAAATCAAGGTAATTTCCTACTCTTTTGATCAAATGCCAGTAAGACTTTATCTTGGACAGCTCAATAGAGGCAGGTTTTAATGCATAATACATAATGGGTAAGCTGAGGTTTTCACTGTTCTTTGTGAGCTCTCTGCTATTGCCCATATTTCTCAGTAGTTCAACAGAGAGAGGAATGACAGGGAGATATATATTTTCCAACAAGGTATGCTCAGACACATTTCACAAAGCCAGCTTTACAGCTCTGAGGGTGTAGGGCTCATATCAGCCACAATCATGATGGGGCAGCCCCTTCGCTGGAACACACAAACTGTTTAACAGAGCAGGAGTCGAGGAGAGGAACTGAAGATGAGTATTGTGCCCACTCCAAAACACAAAAAAAAACTTAGAGGCAGAATGAAATCTAGCAACATGGAATTTGGCCAGTACACTGGGGATAATGCCTCTAGCTCTTGAGAAAAGACTCTTTAATGAGTAGCCAAGACACAAGACGACACATCCCCATGTAGATGTCTCCAGGACAACATTCACACTGTGATTCCTCTCCCCCAGGGTTTTCATGCAAGCGGTTTGGAAGCCACTGACAGTCCCTTCCTGCCCTTAGTGGCTGTCATATTGCTGACAGAGCTGATGAGCATGGCCCTATCTGCCTGTATGCCTACCTCTCCCTTTTGTTGTGGAAAGCTTAAGGCTGCCACACACCAGCAGCAAGGGGCCTCGAGTAGATAGGGCAATGGGGCCAAAAGATTTCTCCTCTGCTTAAGGTTTGCAGCCAGCAATTTGCACTGCACGTCAGCAGTGCTTTTGCAGCCTCTGCCCCTGAACAGTGCTGGATCCTTGTCAAGGTGGGTCCTTCTTCTGTTGGTTGGAGGTGTATGGGACTTCTGAATGCAGTTTACCTTTGCACTCCATGCTGCATGCAGGCCTGCTACACAGTCATCTTACCTTTGTCTTCTGCTGCTCAGGCAACCAAGTGGGGAGAACAAGTCGTTCATCCATTTTGTAAAGAGTGAAACTTTGAGACAGCAAGCAAATATATATTGGAGGAGTGGCACAAAAAAGGAGTGGTTGCATATGGGTTTCTGTAGGATCAGTGTGTGTTCATGCACATATGTATAATAATATGTCTAATATAACATTTTAATCTTGATCCTTCCTTGAGATTCTGTCGATTAATCTAGTTACTTCCAAATGAGAGATGCTTTCACCCTATGCATTATGCAGGGAACTAGGCATGATGAAATGCAGGCAAATATTTCTTCCACATCATCAATAAATGAATTATATGTGGTATCTACTCAAACCAACAACATGCTAAACACTGAAAGTCAAATGGGATGCATTTCTGAGAAACCGACAACTGACCACATATTTACTCTGCATCTCACGAATGAACATGGTGAAAGCACAAAAAAAGAGGAACGTATTTATCCTGACTTTATACTTGGAGAAAGCTTTGGACTCAGTCTGGCTTTCGTAGCTGAGCTATGCAAAATGGAATTGGCAAGGGGAAAAAATGACATAATCACATACATGTAACAATTCATTGAAAGTAGGACACACAAAAAAGAAGAAAACAGGCTTTAAAGGAGAAGGTAGACTAACACAATGGCCAGCTTCATGCCTGCTATTTCTGTCATCTATGCTGGAGATTTATCAGCCTCAGAGAATCAGTTCTCAAACTGAATGAGGGATCTGAAGCACCTGCTTAAATTGTCACAATACTACGAAATGTATTTTAACACACCCTGCTGCAAGGCCATGTAGTGAGGAAGGAAGAACATCAGTGATGAATGGCAGGCTAAAGACGCTCTCTTAGAAAACACAGATGCAGAGCGAGAGTTGGAGATTCAACACGGGTAATGGACTCCACAAGCTTTTTGTGCAGTGTAGGCAGTTAATGGTCTAATTCCATTTTTAGAGATGTGAGAGAGGGAAACCAAACAATGACTGAGAGATGATTTTTACTTTGTGCACAGCATGTGTGTATAGAGCATAATGACACTGTATCTAGGGTGGGTGCCTGTGAGTCAAAAAGCTCTTAGAAATATTGGAGAGTGAAAAATGCTGCAGTGGCTGAAACTGAATCTTACAGTGTGAGGCTTCAAAGGAAACACTCTATTCAGTTTAACAGGAAGAATTTGTAGGAGCGCCATGTATATTACTTACCCATGAAAATGGGGGGCTACAGTTTTTAGGCAAAGGCATTACAAGTCCTGACATCTCTATGTTGGATGAATTCAGCCTTAAAGGAAGCATTCTCCTGGCAGCAACAATAACTATATTGGAATAAATTAGTAAGAAGAGTAAGGCACTTGCCATTACTTGGAGTCTAACACAAGATGTGCTGTCTTTCAAACTCACTTTGATACAGCTGCTGGGGAAAAAAAAATCTATGGCTTGTGTGTATGGGTCAGATTAATGGGTTACAGTGGTCCCTTCTGGCACTTGTTGAGAACACCGCATACCACATCTCAGAATAGCAGGGATTTACCTTTTTAGGATTTACCTGTTCTTTTCACCAGTGTAACTAACTGCAGAGCAGTGGTGAAGTAGGTGCTGATATCTAGCAGTTACAGTGAGAGCAATAGGGTATTCAAAATGGGACAATGGTGAGAAAATTTTACCAAGGACATAATGAAAATCATCAGGTCACTGCTGTACTTTTCAGCATGGTAATTCATGTCTTGGATCAATGTTCCTCAACTAGCAACAGAGCATAGGACATAAGAAATGCAAAGCAAATGTGGACTGGCGGTCTGCAAAATCAGTGGCACACAGTAAACTTTGCATCCATGACTGCATCCATGTGTATGTATCAGGATCACTGCTGCCAGGCTTAAGAGGCTCAAGT
Source organism: Forpus xanthops (assembly GCA_032466535.1). Taxonomy (NCBI): domain Eukaryota; kingdom Metazoa; phylum Chordata; class Aves; order Psittaciformes; family Psittacidae; genus Forpus; species Forpus xanthops. The sequence goes on along the minus strand of JASSUY010005545.1, from coordinate 11,569 downwards.
ATTTCCAGCATGAGAGTTTGATGAAGGTGCAGCAGTTTAACCAGCATGATGGAAGGTGACCAGTGAGAGATGTTCTAACCTGTTTTCTAAATTTTGTGTAAGGGACATGGCTTAGTTTACAGAAGTGATGTTTTTCAGTGAAGGAAAGATGTATTTGAATGCTGGCCAAAGGAGGAGGTAGAGCAGAAATATTGGAAACAGGCAGCAAGAACAAACAGGCACAGGAGGGTATTGGAAATATAGGTGAAGAGAATCTTGTTTTGTTTGGGCAGCCTTTTCTTAGTCATGCTTGTGGATTCGGTCTCATTTCCAGTTTGGGAGCTAGGAGGATTTCAGTGTGGACAGGACTAAGTAGACCCCAGGCACTACCATGGCTGCAGCTCTGCAAAGAGATCTACAGTGTACTCAGGTAATTGTGGTTGGAGGGTGAAAGTTATCATCATCAGTTTTAGAAGGGTCTTTCTTCCTTCCCACTAGGCAACCCTCTCTGCTGTAAAGTGTTACAGAATGAGTAACAAAGGCCAAACTAAACTCCAGTCTGATAATCACGCTCAGTTATGAACACAGCACACACTTCCTGGTAGTGGAAGCAAACAACCTCACCCAAGCCAAGGCATGTTCAAGACCAAGGTGAGCTGGAGATGCTAGAATAAATCCTAAACATTTTGTGTGGGAGCAGCAGCCCAAAACTGCATAGGCTCTGGAGATTCCCCACTCACAGAAATGGTGTAACAGACCCAGCTCCACCAACAGCAGAACTGGTAGCCTGAAGGGAGCCTGGGCAGCAAACTGCACAACGCACATGAGAAGAGCGCTGATTTACAGTTAAGAGGAATGAAGAAGCAGATAACTGGCTGAGTTACTAGAGAGCAGCCCAGTGCCTCCGTTCTTTGTTTTTTACAAACAGGAAAGTAAATCCCCGAGCAAACAAAAATCTCTATGAGCAGACCAAGAATAAAGGTGGTGGAGCAGTGGCAAGAATCCCGTGTGACAGCAGCCCTTTGCTGAGTTACGTGGGGAAGGCAAGCAGGGGAAAAGAAACCTTGTTCCAAACAGGGCAGCCCTGCTTGTGTGGAGGAGTGCCCCTATCCCCTGCTTGGGGCAGAGGGCATTCATGCTACCCCTGTGCTACCTGTCCTAACCCAGGCCCTGCAGAGCAAGGTCAAAAGTGGGCCCCCCCAGAGGTGGGGTTTGAGTCTATGCCTGCGTGGGTGGGGACACCAGCGGACCTTGCAGTTAGGGATGTGAGACCAAGTGTAGGGACCCTGCGTGTCTGGGCTGCGCGGATCAGCAGGCAGCCCCGGCCACGGTTTGCGTGGGGACAGAAAAGGGGATGACCCCCTATGCCTGTGTTGTGGTTCCGTGTGGGGGAACACTGGGCTGCGGATGTGCCCGTGAGGAAAGGGGCCCTCAGCTGACTCCTGCGCCAGGGGTACCGGCTCGGGGTGGGAGGCACAGGAGACCTGACCCCGGAGCGGCGGGGCCGGGGCAGGAGCGGCGCCATGCAGGCCCCGCGCGCTCGCAGGGCTCTACAGCCGTTCCCGGGCGCCAGCAGCGGGGAGCTCAGCTCCGGGACCTCTCCCCTCCCCCGAGCCCGGGGGCTGTCCCGGCCACGTGTCCGTGATGGCCCCGGGGGACGCGGACCCGCTCGGTGCAGGGCTCCCCCGCAGCTGCTCCCGCTCTGCTCTGCTCCCGGGGTGCGTGAACCGGCCCACGGCGGGGCCCCGCGCCTCCCCCGCTACCTGCAGGAGGGGGCGGGCCCTGGGGAAAGTTTGTCTCCGTGGTTGGCTGCGCGGCGCTGCCGGTCGGGGCGGTTCCGAGTGCTCGTAGGGCAGCGGGACGCGAACTGTCGGCCGAGGAGCACGTTGCTGGCGGTCTCGCTGGCGCAGGGAGAGGCACCCGCGCAGCCTTGCCAGTATGGGGCACCGCGGCCTCAAGGCGTCCTGCATGTCTCTCGTCGTTTTCCTGGTGCTGCTCGGTGAGCCGCGGGCTGTGCGATCGGGACAGCCGGGGGGGGGGTGGCGGCGGAGGGGCCTCGCCCGCCCCTCAAGTGAGCTCCCAGGGAGCCGCCGGCAGCCGCTGCCTCGTGTGCGGGTGCCGGTCCCGCTCTCCGTCTCCCGCCACTCCCGGTGCTTCCGCCGAGCCCGCGGGTGCCGGGAGCGCCGTTCCGAGCGGGAGAGGCCGAGCTCTGTCCCCGTTCGGAGCTGCTGAGCGGGGCCTGCTGGGTGGTAGCTGCCCCGGAGCTTCCTGGGCTGCCCGGCAGCGCCCCGGCGGGCTTCCACCTGCAGCTCCGTGCGTTGGGTCGGGATGTGCCCAAGGTAAATCCCAGCTTTCTCAGGATCAGGTCGGTACTGGTACCAACACGGTGTCTGCTCTCTGTTTGTGTCCTCCCTTTGTAACACGTGTACATCCACATCCTAATAAAAACTTAAAGCGAATGGGGTGAAGCCTGCCCCTGCGCCCCTTCCACAGAGACTGGGGAGTTGCTGTTTGCTGCCGTTCGTGTAAGTCACTGAGCTGTTAGGAAGTCCCATAGTATTTTACACGATACATGTATTTAATATCCAGACTGGCTGGGGTAATTTTAATGTGTTTTGTGTCTGCACTTCTCCCTGCTTGTGATAAAGCAGCGCGAGTGAGTAATGCAGCTGGGTTTGAGTTTGCATCTGCTGAACTGACATAACTGAAAGACTTGGGAGAAGATGAGCTCTTTGATGGTGGCTTGGTCTGTCAGTTCTGGTGGTCATTCTGCACCTTCCCCTGCAGAGGTGCAGCCCTGCTGTCAGCTGGCTCTTAAAGAGAGCTGCGGGTGTGCAGTGGTCGCAGAGGCAGGGAGGTATGGGCAGCCTCTCTAAGCCCCTGTTTGCTGCACAGCGTTACCTCTCCTGCGTGTCAGCAAAAAGGCTTTGCTGGAAGCAGGAAGCAGCTCTGGACAAGGTGGAAGCAGTCTCCATTTCCCAGCTGCCAGGTTTCTTGTGCTTGGAACTGGACTCGTGGCAGTGCTGGTGGAATTTTGCCTCACGATTAAGGAACAGCTTTGCTGAGGTTCTAAAGGTGTGCTCCCCTGCTGCCCTTTCTCAAGATGCTAATTGTTCACGTAGAAAGTTGCTCAGTTTAATAGCTGAATTTTAAACACCTGGAGAGCTGTGTTTTGGGTTATGGAAATGCAGAAAGGGGGTGAGTGCAGACCTTGGCTCAGCATGGTTCAGCCCACACTGTTTTCATCCTCTATACCCTGCAAAACTTGGAACTTCGAGGAAATGGTTTCAGCAGTTCATGGAGCTGGTTTGCTCAAGTAACCTTGGCCACTACTGATAGAGCATGGAAGGGGTTGAGAGTGAGGCACAACTTGTAATGTGGTGAGTTCAGTTTCCAGAATCCCTGCAATGAGGGCGTTAGATGAGAACACTTTGTTCTTCTGCTGAGCCTGAGCTCAGAACGTCACAACTGCTGAAACAGTTTAGTTGTTCAGGATGGGCAGTTAGAAGTCCCCCATAGGGCGAACATGGGCCTTACTACACTAAAAACCACCTTTGCGTTCTTGAAGTGCTTTAACGGTCCTGCACTTTAGGCTATTGGTCTTACCTCTTGTTCTGTCTTGACTTTCAGAGGGTAAGTGTATCCTATAGAGCGTAAGTGCCATGATAGGGACACAGGTTAACAAACAGAAAGCTGTCACCCTTCACCCGAAGGGGAAGGTTTCCATTGTGCACAATGTACAGTGACCCTTTCCTCAGCAGGTCAGACCGTGGATGCTCACATTTGGTCACTGAGAGGTCCCAAGTTCTGCTTGCCCTGTGTTGTGCTCTGTGTGTTGGCTTTGAAGGCAGTCTGATGCTTTGTCCTCTGTGTGTGGTTTTAGATTTCTGACACACTGAAGCGGTTTGCAGTGAAAGTGACTACAGCCAGCGTGAAGGAGCGTAGGGAGATCCTCAGTGAGCTGGGAAAATGCATCTCTGGGAAAGGTAAAAGCTTTGGGGCACTATTCTGGTTACCAGGGTGGATAAGAACATTCAGCTGCTTTGTTTCCAAGCCTGTAGGGAACATGAGGGGTAGCTGTTTGAGGGAAGGGGCTGGTAGCATTTGGGGGCTGTGCTTTCTCACAGTGTTAGTTCTGAGCATGGGGTTTGTGAGCAGCACAGAGCTGTGGTTACCAGCACACATGCTTTTTCCCATTATCAGTTGTAGCATCATGTGTGTTAGCTTTTCATTACTCTGGCAGTTGCCTGTTTCTCTCCTGACCCTTTAACGCTTCATTGAATGTTGATGCACTCACATGTGTTATGTGGAGAGTACGGATGATTTCAAATGTTTTTAAGAAAACAGTTGAAGCACATTTGTAGAAATCTTTTTTCTTTTCTGGACTGCCTCTGGAATTTTGTGCGTTAATTCTGCCATTGATTTTTAAAATATGCATGAAAGACATTAAAAAGAGAACTTTTACTGTGATCCTCACAGGCGGTTTTGTAGGTACGAGCAGTTCACCCCTTTCACTCGTGAAGTGAATCATGTTTGTGTTAAAGATTAAAAGCTTTATGAAGAATTAGATTAACAAAGAAATAATTTGAGATACATTCTGTTCCAGAGCTTCCTGAGGGAGCAGTGAAAGGCCTTTGCAAACTCTTTTGCCTTACTCTGCATCGATACCGGTGAGTACATCAATGTGGACAAGCTGTATTATTTACTCTGTCAGTATTTATAAGTGAAATGGTATGGAGCATTTGAAAGCGTTAGCATAGAGTGGTGCATGGATGGGTATGACACTAGAAGATGCCATCTACTGATTAGGTTCTCAAGCTAGGCTTGACATTAAGTGTTATGACGCTTCCCTTTGTTTCACCTTTGATTGTGAAATTCAAACTTCCATCCATGGTTCAATGTGCAAGGATGAATGCCCTTGGCCTTGTGATGCAAGACTAAGGTGTCTTTTAGATGCCTTTTAGACACTTTTAGATTGGATTAAATCGTGGCCTGTTGTAGAGGAGCTGTTCAGAACCTGTGTTTTGTACTGCAGCCTTCAGAGGCCCTTGGCACAGCTTCTGTCAGTTGAGGAAGGGAATGGAGGTTTCTGCCAGAAACTTCTCCACTTGGAACAGCGAGGATGAAATAACTGTTAGCTGGACTGGTGAAATCAGAAGGCAGAACCTTACATGTGATGCCGAGGTAGTAATGAGTGTAATGCTGGGAGGATTTACCATGGTCACTGAGGTCTGTTTTTCATTCTAGCGATGCAGCATCCCGCAGAGCCCTGCAGCTGGCGCTTCAGCAACTCACAGAGTCCCAGCCAGAGGCAACAGCAAAAATCCTTCTGCAGTCACTTCAGTCTTCAGGGATCGGTGGCAAGGCTGGAGTGCCCAGGTGCTGGATGAGCTGCTCTGTGTGGAGGCAGCTCTGAGTTGCTGGCATTTGTTCTTGTGTTTGCAATGATTCTGCTGCTGCTGCTGGTTGCCAGAGGTGTTAAAAACATTTGGAGACAAAGCTGTTAATGGCCATTCAGATGTTTCCCTCTTCTGTGTCTTCTGGGAAAGCAGGAGTATCGTGGTTATTATTGCTGGTGGATTGGATCTGAGTTGTGGCTTTGCCTTTGTTAACCTTCCAGTCTGGAGAGATAAGGAACAAACTCTTACACCAAGAAATTATCCAAAAGGATTAGGAAGGGGAATTTCCTCACCCAGCTGGTGCAATCCAAAACCTTATTGTAGGCAGGGAGATAATGAAATTTGAAGCTGAACTTAGAAATACACAGCTCCTCTATTGTGATAATCTTCTGGAAACACTCATGGTTCCAAAAGGTGAATTGGGGTTGTTAGGCTGATACAGGCCACAGAGCACTGCCCTGTAGTGCCACCATGGCTGAATACAATCACAGCTTTTAGAAAAGGCCCTGATAATGTTTTAAAGGCTTGCAGTGATCTGATATTTACCCTCCAGTCGCAGTGGCTGGCTTTGTGTGCAAGGACACTTTCTATGTTCTTTCACTTTGGGGTAGAGATCAAAATGGGGTGAGGATCAGGGAGCTGCAAGGTAGGATCTGTTGCCTGAAGTGGAGGGAGGAGGTGAAGAGGAGGGAGAAGTGTGCCAGGAGGGAGTGTAAGCTGAGAAATGATTTGGCAATGCAGGTCTGGGAAGCTCTGACTGTAAAGATGAGCAGTGGCTGAGAAATCTTGAGTCACTTTTTGGGCACTCACAGTTGGCAACGTGTTTAACTCTCATTTTTGTAATGCTGGTGAGAAGATCCAGAATTTCTTGTGCTAAGGATTTGCATTCCCAGCAGGCAAGGTTTCACTTCTTTTGTACCATTTGGAAGTTCCAAAACACATAAACTAAGACTTTAACTGGGTTTATTTGTGACACAATTGCTTGCTTGTAAGGTGGTATTCTGACTTGGGCAAAGATGTGTCTGTTATGGTCTAGTAGGTGTAAGATACATACTGGGCTGTGGGTTTACCTCCTTCTCCTGTTTGTACAACAGTAAGAGCAGTGGATCTGCAGCTCTGCTGGCACTCTCCTGGACATGCCTGCTTGTACGCACAGTCTTTCCAACACCTGACAAGAGACAGGGAGAAACATGGAAAAAACTGGTAGGTTCTTTCTGGTTTGCAGAAATATCCCTTTGGAGATAGGGACTGAAATGTTTTTAATGCCTTTAAGTTGCTGTGGCATTGCAAATAATTTTGAACATAACTGGTAATGTCATGTTACAACCCAATTTATGCGACAGTCTTTATTGCTTTCTGGTATATTTGATCTCTCCTATTCTGCTGAAGAAAGCAGATATACAGGGCATGAGAGTGGGGCAGTCTTATGCCTGTGCAGAGTTGCTCTGGTGTATACCAGTGTTTCTAGATTAGGCCTGCTACTGGTGCCTCCAAGGTGCAGTCTGCAGCGTGGCATGAATTCCTTGTGCCTGTGTTACTATCATATAGCGTCAAGTACCTTTTTGCTTTCTTTTCACCTACTTTAACAACCTGAACCCGTGACCATGCTCAGGCACCATGGAAGAGAGTTGGAACATGTGTTAAGAAGAGTTGTCATCTGATAGAAGTTATTGTTTTCAGAGGTGGAGTTTCCTGAACTATTGTGCATGGCTCTGCAAAGTGGCACATGTGAGATGAAAGCAGAGGCAGCTTGTTGGAGGAATTTGCACAAACTAAGGGCTTTTACCTAAGCAGATTCAGCTAATCACTGGCATTTGACTCACCTTTTTCGATATGAACTCACTGAGAAGCACATGCATGAAAGTTTTCTTGGCTATTTCTGTTGGCAGGTGGAGGTCCAGTGTTTGCTCATTTTGGAAGTCCTGGGAGGTTCTCATAAGCAGGCAGTGGCTGGGGCTGTGAAGAAATTGAACAGGCTGTGGAAAGAGGTGATGAATACCTTATGTGGGCATGTTCACCAGCTGTTGTACGTTCTGCTGTGTTAACGTGCCTTGCTCTTGTTTCCCTTCAGAACCAGGATCTGGTGGATCAGTACCTGTCTGTCATTTTTGGTCTTGACCCAAACCAGAATTACGCTGCAATGCTGGGACTTGCGGTGCAGTTTTGCACAGCCCATAAAGAGACTGATATCATTAAACGATATAAGGTAAACCTATTGTATTGCCTTTTGGAGGGTAATAAGTAGCATCACTTCTTACTAAGGAGAAGAGGGCTGAACAGATGTCCCAGTGAGGTCAATGCTTTGCATTTGCCCCTGGTTTCATTAGCTGTCAATTCAGTAGCCGTGCACTTCTGACTAAAACAGCTGGAATAGACTTACAGAGAAGGTGCCAGATACACAGCTATGTGCTGTGGCCTCTGCATTTGTGTAGATGGCCAATGCTGTAGCTTCTGCCCTCTCCACTGTTATAGAAATAGAAGGCAGCATTTAGTTCTGGTGCACTTTGAGTGTTGAGCTGACGTGTAGAGCAGAGCACACTGATCTCTGCTCGACTGTCTTATGTAAGGATGGAAGCAAAGCTACTGCTTAATGGGCATGACTGCCTTCCAGAGGAGGATTTGGTGGGGTGTCAAGCCTGGCTTTCTGGCAGTGTGCAGGGAGCTGGGTATAGGCTGCAGTGTGGTGGCAAATTTGGTGTTTCTTCTTGTTCAGAGTGCTCTTCTGGATTTCTACTTGAAGACCATCCTTATGAGCAAGACAAAGCCTCAGAAGCACGTGCTGGTGAGACACACTGTTACAGAGCTGCTTGTGCTTTTGTCCTGGGTGCAGTGTCTGCTGCTGTGCTCAGTGCTTTGCTCCCCTTGCAGGAGAGCTGTTCCCCTCTTCTTCGGTACATGTCTCACGCTGAATTCAAGGACTTAATTTTGCCAACTCTGCAGAAATCACTGCTACGGAGCCCTGAGAACGTAATTGAAAGTGAGTGTGTCATCAGTTCTGCATTGCTCTGTCAAAGAGCATGAATTCCTTAGAGGTCTGGAGTTGCTGGGGGAGTGTGTTTTTCTGGACTATGCTTTTGGTCCTGTGAGGCAGCAGGATTGTCTGGTGTCTGAAGGTTAGATGTGGAGAAACAACATTTGTGGTGTGATCCCACTTGTCTGGCTGTGTGGTAGCTACTGTTTGCATGGAGAAGAATTTCACAACTGAGTGCTAAGAATAATCCTGAATTAATCTGATCACTGGGCATAAGTTGGTGTTGTTTTATTTCCTACTCCTTACTGACCTTGTCTGCTCTTGCTGTGAACTGTGGGGAAGGGTGTAGCAAAATGTTAAAAACTAGCTAACAAAATGTAATATGCTGTTATCTCTTTTATCTTCAGCAATCTCTTGCTTGCTCGTATCTGTGAACCTGGATCTCAGCCAGTATGCTCTAGACATTGTGAAAGGACTGGCCAGTAAGTACTCTAAATTCTGGAGGGAATGATGAACTCAGACTAAAGCTTTCTTCAGCTTTCTGGCTGTACCTGTAACAGCTTGATTACTGGTGAAGAGACTATTTTATGTGGGAGGGAGGATGATGATGATGATGCTGCTGTAACTTGGAACTGGAATAGTTAGTATGACTGTTCCAGAAGCTGAGTCAAGCCACATGAGATGTCCTTGTCTTGCAAATTTGCTGTGAGGAGCTCTTAGCTTGTGCATTATTTCCTAGGTCATCTGAAATCCAACAGTGTGCAGCTGATGGATGAAGCAGTTGTGGCATTAAAGAACTTGGCTCGACAGTGCAGTGATCCCTCGGCTGTGGAGTCACTGGGCAGGCACCTTTTTGCCATCTTAGGGGGTGAGTGAATTGTAGGATAAGCAACGGAGATGAAAAAAGATTTGCTGCTTTCAAGGAGTTTTGTGTATTGCATTTTCTCTTCTTGTGGCTGCCTGTAAAGTGGGGTGGCTCAGCCTGGGTCAGGAGTGACTGGGCAGGATTTTGTATTTTTGGGACAATTCTTGATGCAGCCCATAGCTGTTATCTGTCTGGAAGTCAGCTGTTACTGTTTGCTTTTGTTGGCAGGCTCGGAAGGGAAGCTGACAGTTGTTGCTCAGAAGATGAGTGTCCTTTCAGGTAAGGATGCTAGAAGAAAGCTGCTTCTCTGGTGGAAGAAACTCAGCAGAATACTGAATGAAAAGAAACTGAACTTAAGCCTTTAGGATTCCCTGCCTGTCATTCCAAATTGGCTGTAATTGATACCATAGAGAGTGCTGGATACCGCATGCCAGTTCTTGACTTACTGTTCAAAGGAAATAATTGGCTGGTAGGTTGAAGAGTTTTATGTGAGGAAGAAGATGACTGTGTCCTGAGTAAAAATGAAGGCAGAGGTCCTGCAGTGTTGGTACATGGTGGATGTGACACATTAGATGTAGTGACAAGAGCTATCTATGCAAGGATTGAAATGTGAAGGGATATTCTTGATTTGTTTTAGGTTTTGCTGCAAGTGCTGGTAGTTTGGGAGTTAATGAGAGAATTTTGTCCTCTCAGGGATTGGCAGCCTCAGTCACCATGTGGTTTCTGGATCCTCTAGCCAAGCTCTGAGTGGAACCATCACTGAGCTTTTCATCCCTTTCCTGCAACAAGAAGGTGAACCTTTTGCCTTTGTACTGAGTCTTCTAAGCTGCTTTCATCTTGAGCAGGATTTTCAACAGGCCTATTTTTCAGGATAAATCTGATTCTCGCCTATTGTGTTACAAAATCCATGTCCTGCTCTGATGAGCAATGCCATTCAGGCAGAGCTGTGTCTATTAGAAGCACATGCATTCATTCCCTGCCTCCTCCTGATGTCATTACCTGCTTTCTGTTGTATGTTTATGTGATCTATGCAGTTGCTGTACTGACGTGAGCTCTGTGTTACTTTCTAGTCCATGAAGGCACATTGGTTCATGCAGTCTCTGTCCTGGCTCTTTGGTGTGTTCGGTTCACCACAGAAGTTCCTAAGAAGCTGGTAGAATGGCTAAAGAAAGCCTTCAGCCTTAAGACCTCTACTTCAGCTGTGAGACATGCCTACCTGCAGTGCATGCTAGCCTCTTTCAAAGGTAAAACTGTGCAGCTGTTAATAACTCTCTTGATTGTGTGATTAAGAGAAAAGTAATCAACTTTTTTACTTTCTGATGTAAGTAGGTAGCTGTGTGGGTTAAGGAAGATTTTTAAGGCAGTATCTGTTCACTGACCTTCATATTTCTCCTTAAAGTTTGGTTTGCTTTCAAGTTTATAAAGATGTTTTCTCTCCATGTATATCTAGCATTGCTGCCCATCATGCTGTCTTTCATATACCCCAAAGTAACTTTTGATTCCATTATTTTTCATAGTGCAATAGTACTGTTTTAAATTTGTAATAGTACAGCTGAAAAAAAAACACTGAAAACTACTTTGGTATCACAGGGTGGCAGAACTTTCAGAGACATCAGTATCACAGAATCACAGAATGGTTTGGGTTGGAAAGGACCTTTAAGCTCATCCAGTTCTAATCTACAGAGAAATATGGCAAAGTGGACGTTGCTCATGCTTGCTGTGGGCAAGGGGGATTACTTGTGTATGATGTGTGCAGCTCTTCAGGGATTAAGGCTAAAGATACTTGTATTTGCTTACCACTGGAACAGTGACTACTATCGCTTTGATGCACCCAATGAAGCGTCCAACTGGAGCATAAAAACCCCGAGATTCCAACCCTCACAAGTTCACAGTTGAAACAATGCCTGTAAATACTCAATGTTGAAAATCATGAGGTCTTTCTTGTCCTTTTTCAGCACTGTGTGTGCAATGTTGCTTCTGGAAGTACCAGGAACACCTAGCTCAGTTTCTGTGGAAGTGAGGGTCACCAACCAGTGGGATTCCTTGACTTGTGAATGCTTGAAGTGGAAAAGATGTCTGTGGCTTGCCAGGAATTTACTTTCCCTCTGTTAGGAAAGCAATCCTTGAAGTCAGACTTCCTGTTATTTGAACCAGTTCCTTTGGAGTTGGGGCTGTTCAGCCTGGAGATGAGAAGGCTTCATGGAGACCTCATAGCAACCTTCCAGTATCTGAAGGGGGCCTATGGGGTTGCTGGGGAGGGACTCTTCATGAGGGACTGTAGTGAGAGGACAAAGGATAATGGGTTCAAACTTAAACAGGGGAAGTTTAGATTGGATCTGAGGAAGAAATTCTTTA
>JASSUY010005542.1:0-14534 GCA_032466535.1 Forpus xanthops | reverse complement strand
TCACTACTGGTGCTGCCAGGAAGAAGTGGTGGGTCATAGTAGTAGGGGACTCTACTCTGAAAGGAGCAGAGGAACCCATCTGTCCGCCTGACCCAGGCTCAAGGGAGGTGTGTTGTCTACCAGGGGCTCGGATCAGGGATGTTGCAAAGAAGCTGCCTGCTCTAGTTGGTCCCACTGACTATTACCCACTTCTAGTGATCCATGTGGGTACTAGTGATATAGATTGCAGTAGGTCGGAGAACAAAAAGAAGGACTACAGAGCTCTGGGAGAGGTGGTTGGGGGCTCTGGAGGTCAGATTGTCTGTCAATTCTCCAGGATACAGGGGAGGACCTTAAAGAGGCTAGGAGGATTGGCCAGGTTAATAAATGGTTAGACAGGAGGTGTTACAGTCAGGGCTTTGGGTACCTAGAACACGGGACTCAGTTTAGTAGGCCAGGTCTACTGGGGGCTGGTGGAGCTGGTCTGACGAAGAAAGGGAAGAGTGGATTTGGTAGGAGGCTTGTCAGACTGGTCAAGGATGCTTTAAACTAGATGTGTTGCGGGAGGGGGCATCGTTCCATCCCAACACACCAAGTCACTTGCCAGCACCTATAGTAAATGTTCAGAGCAATGTAGAGATATTCCAGCTGCTCCAGCCAGTGAGCCAGCTTCAATTGGAGCTCAGCTCAGATGCCTCTATGCAAGCACCCATAGCATGGGGAACAAACAAGAGGAATTGGAGATGTGTGCACGTCTATGGGGGTATGATAAAATAGGCATCACAGAGACATGGTGGGATGGCTCCTGTGACTGGTGTGTTGGAATGGAAGGTTACTAGCTCTTTAGGAAGGACACGCCCGGTAGGTGGGAAGGAGGAATTGCTGTTTATGTTAAGGATAGGCTGGAGAGTATGGAACTCTGTCTGGGGACAGCTGAACTGTCAACAGAGAGTTTGTGGGTCAGGGTTAAAGGGAGAACAGCAATGGGAGACATTATTGTGGGGATCTGTTACAGACTGCATGACCAAGAGGACTTGGGGGATGAAGTGCTCTATAGACAGATAGGAATAGCCTCACACTCGCAGGCCCTTGTTCTCATGGAGGACTTCAACCACCTTGATACCTGTCAAAGGGATGGTACAGCCCAGCACAAGCAATCCAGGAGGTTCCTCGATTGTGTGGAAGACAACTTCATTCTGCAAGTAATATAGGAGCCGACAAGGAGAGGTGCCGTGCTTGACATCATCCTCACCAACAGGGAAGGGCTGGTTGGAAATATGACGCTCCTGGGCAGCCTTGATTGCAGCAATCATGAGATGGTCGAATTCGCATTCCTCAGGACAGTGAGAAGGGCGTGCAGCAAGCTCACTGCCCTGGACTTCAAGAGAGCAGACTTTGGCCTCTTCAGGAACCTGCTCAGTAAGGTTCTATGGGATATAGCCCTAGAGGGCAGGGGAGCCCAAGACTGTTGGTTGATATTCAAGGATCACCTGCTGCAAGTTCAGGAGTGATACATCCCTACTAGAACGAATACTGCAGGAAGGCCAGGAGACCTCCTTGGATGGATAGGGAGCTGCTGAGGAAAATTCAAAGGAAAAAAGAGGCTCATAAAAGGTAGAAGCAAGAACAGGCGGCCTGGGAAGAATAGAGGGATGTTGTCTGGAAAGCTAGGGACCACGTTAGGAAGGCTAAAGCCCACTTAGGATTAAATTTGGATAGGAATGTCAAGGATAACAGAAAGGAATTCTATAGGTACACTGCAAATAAGACAGGCTAGGGACAACATGGGCCCCCTCCGGAAGCTGTCACGAGAACTGGCTAACCTGGATTTGGAGAAGGCTGCGATTCTTAATGACTTCTTTGCCTCAGTCTTCACCGGCAAATGCTCCGACCACAATACCCAAGTCTTAGAAGGCAGACACAAGGGCCCACTGTAGAGGAGAGGATCTGGTTCGAGACCATCTTAGGAACCTGACAGTACACAAGTCCATGAGACCTGATGAAATCCATCCACAGGTCCTGAAGGAGTTGGCAGATGAAGTTGCTGAGCCACTGTCCATCATATTTGAAAAAGCATGACAGTCAGGAGAAGTTCCTGACAACTGGAAGAAGGGAAATATAACCCCCGTTTTCAAGAAGGGGAAAATGAATGAGCCGAGGAACTACAGACCAGTCAGCCTCACCTCTGTGCCTGGCAAAATCTTGAGGCAGATTCTCCTGGAAGGCATGCTGAGGCACATGAAAATCAACAAGGTGCTTGGTGACAGCCAGCATGGCTTCACTAAGGGGAAATCCTGCCTGATCAATCTGGTGGCCTTCTGTGATGGGGCTGTGGAACTGATAGACGGGGTAGAGCAGTTGATGTCATCAACCTGGACTTGTGCAAAGCATTTGATGCTGTCCTACATGGCATCCTTGTCTCTAAGTTGGAGAGACATCAATTTGATAGGTGGACCACTCAGTGGATAAAGAACCAGCTGGCAGTGTTCAAGGCCAGGTTGGACAGAGCCTTGGGTGCCATGGTTTAGTGTGAGGTGTCCCTGCCTATGGCAGGGGGGAGTGGAACTAGATGATCATAAGGTCCTTTCTAACCCTAACTATTCTATGATTCTGTCTGCTACTTGGTGAAGATCCTTTATCTTTCATAGATAGTGATTTTCTTCAGCGATACAAATGATACAGAAATTTATAATAGATTTAACATGTGGAGATGATAACAACAGTAGCAAGATATTATAGTGTTCCATTGGTTGATTGCTTTGTTTCTTGTTTTTTGTTTGTTTGTTTTGTTTTGTTTTTTTTGGTTTGGTTTGGTTTGGTTTTTTTTTGGTTGGTTGGTGGTTTTTTTGTTTGTGTTTTTGTTTGTTTGTTTGTTTTCCTGCTTGGTTTTTTGGTGTTTGTTGTTGGCTTTATTCACCACCCCCACCCCCGATTTATTTTCTTTTTCTATCAGAGTGAAATATGAAAAGTTTATATGAAACAATTCCCCAGGACAGGAATTAGATCTTTTGGTGGAAGGTAGCTGTAACAAGGCTATAAGAAACCCCTATATCTCATCATAAAAACTACGAAGTACACCTCTCACCTACTATCACCAAACTACCAGAGAGCCATGGAGGTAAATTAAGCTTTGATCTTGAATTATTATTCTTTTTTCTTTGTAATAATGGGCTCATGATGTTTCCACCAAGCTACCAGGCTGATTATTTAGAAGTAACGATCTCTTGTTATTTTTAGAAATGTAGGGTCTATTTTGTTCTCTGTTATGCATCCCTTCTTTAAACCTTTCTTTAAAATTAGTGTTCCTACATGTTTTTTTGTAACATGAAGCACAATTTCACAAACCACTGTGGCATATGTAAGCTTAACAAGCAACCACCTGAACAGTGTAGTCTGATATTAATGATTCCAGTTCTTTTTGTGAAATACTTTTGCTCTAAGCTGTGCTTTAAATCTAAATTGAATTCTTCAGGACAAAGATTGGTCCTTTAACTGTATTGTAAAATGTTTAATACATTTGGGCTTTAAAAATGAATATTAAAAAGGCTAGAACATGAAAGAACTGTGTCTTTAAGCTCCTATTTTGTTTATCCTGTTAATATTTATTGCAGATCTTTAGATTTTTTTCAGTTGCTCTTAAATTCACCAAGTCTTTACAAGGGATTAACTGGTTTTTTTTTTGTTTCTTTAGCTGTGACAGATGTCAGCTCTCTCACTTTTCTTGCAATTAATGTTTTTTTCTGATTTTTCTTGTTCTGCCTTGAGGTTAAATTTGAACCAGAAGGGTTTTTGAATTCTTGCACCCAGCAGATCTGGGACTTTATTGTAGTTATTGTTACATTTTGTAAATTTTCTTACAGATTTGTTGTTTCTCCCTTCCCCCTATGACTTTTACATGACAGACCTGTTTCATCCTCTTTGGGGATGCAAAGAACCTATCTCTATTCTTGTGTTTAGGAAATTATGTGCATTGTGTCTTGTTTGGTATCTAAGTTCTTGAGGTACATATCAATTCCTCATACCCTCACCTAACAAAACATATGTATCTTCTATGTGTTTCCTATCAGTTCCTCTAGACAGCTACTCCTCACGACTATCCCATACACCTACGCTGGAAGCACCACAAACTTCAAGCCTTCTCAGCAAATATTAATTTTAGCACCATTTTCATACAGTTTCTGGCAGTAATAAAAAATTTTCTCTTTTTCATTGACCATCAGGAAACTATGTGGTAGATGATAGTGAATAAGATGGCAAATAATGTAGAAGACTATTTCTGGGGATAAGAGTTCAGTATAATTGCTACCATTATATTCAGTTTGAATGATGTATATGCCATTCAGTATGCATGGTATATTGCTACCATTACCTTTCAGAATTAATGTCCCCTTTATTCTGTTTCTCAGGATTATTTTGTATATGAAAGTTTAACCAGCCTGGAATAATATTTTACTACTTGTTAGGAAGATTTCACATAAATCATCTATAGAATAACTACATTCTCCAATCACATTATATTCCTGTTCGTGTTCTTTTTTTTTAATCACTTTTTCTCCAGCTGTTTTATTCCTTGACGCCATTCTTTTCGTACGTATTGACTCACTCTTTTTGCTCACACTGCCTGTAGGTGTTGCTTCTGTCACTGAGCTTTCTTCACTGCACTGAAGTTCTTTCTTCACTCGCTACAATCTCTTCCATTCCCCAAACTTTCTTAAGAACTCTTTCATTTCCAGACAATTCTTGCAGGAACCCCTCAAGGTGATCTTTTTGCTAGTCCTGAGGCTTTCTTTCCCCTGTATTTGTTTTTCTTGATGCTGAAAACATTAGTCGGATCATTCTGGACATTGCTCGAACAGCACAAGGTGGGGGGTGGAGGGTGTATGGATCACTGCAGCTGTACATTCCACACAGGGCTACAGGGTAAAACAGAGGAAATTCTTCTCACTACTGCTATTTTCCCATTACATCAGTATGATCAAAAAATATAGAAAATACAGTCAAAAGAAAAGATACTTAAGTCATGCAGATTTGACATTGCCAGAATTCCTACTATAAGCAAGTCTTGAACTTGATCCCATTCATAGATTTCATTTTAATTGTCTAATAATGAGATGGAAATGAAATGTAAGTGAAAAATATCAAATATTGGAAGTGAATAACCAAGCTATAAACCTTCATTTTCCCCTTTATACTAAGCAACTTCTCCTGCAAATATGCAGAGAAAAGTTATAACATAAGAATAAACAATTTTGTTCTCCATGCCCTCTGCAAGCTATATTACTAAAACGACTTTCATTTCATCAGACAAGATTTTAGGAGTGGATAAAGCTGACTGGAATAATGCAAATCATTGCAAATAAAGGAATATGATCAGTGTTACATTTTTTTAACACCAGATTGTATGAGTTGAATTCACTGCTCTGCAAATTTGCCTGCTTCATCTCTCCTTTATGCACTTATTTTGGATGATTCATGCAAGGTGATCTTCTCACAGCATACCTGGGACAGCTGTCATCTCAGTCAACAGATGGACTATGTTAAGAAGCATTACCTAACCAGAAGTATATTCAGCCTGTAGGATCATAGGCTTCCCTCCTCTCCCTGATATCTCTGCACATCCACCCCACACACCATGCAATCAGCTTATGGATACATCAATAATCTTCTCCCCTGTGGGCTGTGGCTTTTGCAAAGGACTAAGGCTTTCTTTTTGCATTTTACAGATGTAAATGGAGCTCAGCCTTCCACCCATTTTCTGTCTTGATTATTCCTTTCATGCAGGCCCACGCAATTTTTAACAACATTGCAGCCAACTGAAACTTCAGATTAACAGTTATGCCTTCATGTGCTGGCAAGAAGAGAATGGCTCTGCGCTTCTGGTGGGCAGACTGCTTTCTGAGCTAACCTGCCTGCAGCTGCACAGAGGTAGCCATTAGCATCTGCTTTTCCTTGGTTCATGGGCTTTTCGAGTAGCTCAGATGAATAGCCAGCAGAGGGGAAAAATGACTGCTTGGTGGAATAGGCTAATATTTGCTGTTAGCCTGTACTGCATATGGATTCTAAGGCTGCCCAAAGAAATGAACAAGAAACTAGGTCCAATTGTCTTCAGGGGCTATTCATGGGATGTCTGGGCTTAAAAAGGGTATCTCAGCAGCTGTCTATACTGAAAATCCTAATCCTGCCTGTAATAATAACCTGTGCATATTTCTTTTTTTTTTCCTTCTTGTTCCAATAAATGCAATAAATAGACACAGGTGAGAAAATAGAAACAGAGGGGTTGAGGTGTGTCAGTATTAAAAACTACCTGGATTTCTTAATTTTGCAGAACTGAGATGCACCGACATCTGGGATTGACTGCATTCATTGTCCTATATCCAGCCGGTCTATTTTAAATATGGATGGTCAACAGAGCACAAGTATGTTGTGCATGTGCATTCTGGCAGCACATGTATCAGAAGAGTTTCACTAAACAGCACATAAAACAATTGTCACAAAACTGTTTTTTTATATCACAGCTAGTCATCTGCCAGCAAGATGCCAGAAAGAGTGTTAAAAATACTGTATATATTCAGCTCAAAGCATGTTTACATTTGCAATATGTTCTTTTATGTGAAAGAACAGAGATAGAATGAAAGGAGAATCCTTGCCTTGGTAATGACTATTTTAATATCTGCCCAAAGCTTTGTAAATAATGCAGCACTAAGAAATTTAGTAATAAGAAGAAATCACTATCTCTCGATAAAATGGAGTAATTTTTCCATTTGACCTGACATATAAATGTCTTTAAGCTTTATATTTATCTTTAAGAGGCTCCCTTCTATTCATGTCCTAATACAAGCAATGAGAAGATTTATAACATCACAGAAAATATATAGTATACCGGCGTCCTTATTTTTCAAACAAAATGCAGACCTGAACAGGGATTTTTAATCTACCAATAGATTAGGTCAAAGTAACAGGACAAATAGACCATGAAAACTTCTTTTGATAACTTCTACAAACTTCTCTCATTAGTGGAATGCTGAGAGATATGCTAGGGAAACAAATTCCTATTCTAATAGGCCAAAACCTCTTTTCATAAGATTCTCATATACTTTTTTAAGGAAAAGGCATGATGAGAAAATAGTGGAGGTTTACAATTGATCTTAATTGAAAAGACTTATTCATTAAAAACCAAACCAAAACCACAACAAAGCAAAAAAACCACCAGGTGATTATTAAGCAATTTTATATTACACTGTCCTGAAGAGAAGTGGTAAGTCATGGCTGATATACTGTCAAGGAATTTTATTTTCTTGTTTATATATAGTGTGCTCCTGCTGTTTGGTCACAAAACGTGACACATACTCTGTGTGTCAAACTGTAAAATACTTTAATTCTATTTGTTGGTGTAGTAAATAACAGTGCATTTTGTGTGATTACTTACAGTTGGGTGAGATTAAAAGATTTAATGATGGAAAGGAAAACAGTAGTAAACCTTGCATGATACAATACAGAATACCAACATAATAAAGGATGCTTCTGAGGCTTTCTCCAGGGTTTTAATTCTCAGATCAATCTTAAAATGAAATATTTATTAAAAAGCTTAAAAGTTTCCATTTGCAGAAAGCAATGAATGATGAGGTGGAGGTCATGAGTACTACTTTATGACTCAGTCTTGGAGTCCTGATTTATAGAAATCAAAACCCAAGCATAGATGCATCAGATTATCCTGGTGGGACAAGAAAAGGGCATCTATCAGCTCTTCAAGCTTTTCTTCTCTCCACACTTCAAGACAGGCACCAGTTTCCCTGGTAAAGAAACCTGAATGCACTTTTCAAATAGGATCTCTGATGCACTCCAATTAATACCAGCCAGCATGTTGCAGGCCTCAGGGCTTAGCATGCTGTGCAGCAGACGGCAGCAGGGATGCGCCCCAGAGAAGCCATTAAGTCATGCCTTTGTAGGGGGTTTTAGGGAGTTGCAAGTGTAGGTAAGACAGCATACTGAAAATTCTTGCTTCACTGTTATTGTCCAAAGGTTTTACAGGTCTGTTTTGTGTTAATGTTGGTAACCAGGGGGAATAACCTCAGCTTCTAAACAAGAGTTTTGATTTGCAAACTTCTTACACTCAGCAGTACTGAGAGCGCTGGTAGCTTCAAAAAAAGCACTGGTAAAGGTCTGAAAGAGGCAGTCTGTGTACAGATCATAGAATAGTTAGGGTGGGAAAGGATCTTAAGATCATCTAGTTCTAACTCCCCTGCCATGGGCAGAGACACCTTGCACTTAACCATGTTACTCAAGACTTCTTCCAACCTGGCCTTGAACACCACCACGGATGGAACATTCACCACTACTTTGGGCAACCCATTCCAGTGCCTCACCACCCTTGCAGTAAAAAACTTCTTCCTTATATTTAACCTAAGCTTCGCCTGTTTAAGTTTGACCCCATTGCCCCTTATCCTATCACTACAGTCCCTAATGAAGGGTCCCATTCTGGCATCCTTGTAGGTCTCCTTCAGATACTGGAAGGCTGCTATGAGGTCTCTACGCAGCCTTCTCTTCTTCAGGCTGAACAGCCACAACTTTCTTAGCCTGTCTTCATACAGGAGGTGATCATGAGTCTGCTCCTATCTGTCTGTATAGAGCTTCATCCACAGATCATGTAATATAGTTATAAGCAATATATTCTTAGATCTTTTATGGGAATAAAAATCAACAGGAAATACTATAAAGAATAAACTATATGAAATCTTGCTAGTGGTCTCTTCCCTGCAGTCTTTAGTTGACATGTACACAGGGATGGAAACACAGAATCAAAAAAATATTCTTGTGTAATTAGTTTTCTATGAATTTTATTTAGAAAGGTATAATGGGTCATCTTTGTTTTATGAAGTCTGAGACAGTGAGGAACATGGGATTGAATGCCTCTTGTATATAGTATGGATAAATCACTTTTTTCCCTCCTGTTAATCACATAGTTCAAACTGTAGCTCTTGACTGCAAGTCTTGGGTGACTAATCTGGAGAAACAGCTACATACTACTCTGTTGTCAAGGAAACTGTCCTAATCACTAGTTATACAACTGTACTATAATATTTCTCACATTCATGGTAAAAATGGGCCATTCTGCAGGGATAGCAGAAAGGGGAAAAACAGCTGTAACAAGCTACTGACTAAAGTCTTTACTTGGGAAAGAAGACACCTCCAGCTCCTGATTCCTGCTTTAAATACTGTTCGTGTATTTTATCATATTATAAAATACATAGTTTTAGAGCAGGGAGGTAGAAATCTATATCCTGAGGGCTATTCTAGATTTCAACAACAATTTCATATTAGGGACTGCAAACCCTACCTAAATAATTTGAGAATAGCTTGAGTATTATTGTAGCAGGGTTTGTTTTTTGTTTTTTTTTTTCCTTAGTAGATAAGATATAATTACTTCTAAAACAAATAATAAAATGCCTTTGTAAGAGAAAAATCATATAACTATGAATTGAAAAGCTTATCTACATTGTCAACAGCTGAAGGTAGTAAGATGACTCCTACTGAATCAGTGGTCAGTCTTTCTGAAGTAAAAGCTCAGAAGAAGTAGAACAAATGGCATATTCATGATATAGGAGACAATATGTTACATTTTGCAGATACTACTGAAGACATATTATTTAATTCAGGGAACAGTATGAAACAATATAATCCATAGAAGGTAATAGCCTGATTTTCATTATTCAAATTAGGAAGGATGACAATAGGCAAAAAAGCAGATGCACAATTTTAATATTGCATCTACAAAGCAAAACAAGTATTTGCTTTACATACATAAAGAACATGGATTAACAGGGATATAATTATTCCTGTCCTGGCTACACTTGAAATACTGTGACCAGTTATGGTAATTTCTGTATTAGGAATATATTGAAAAGAAGTTGAAGGCAGCTATGAGAAGAATCTTAAGTTTTTAGACAGCTTTGAAAGAAAAGTCACCAAGAGAAAGTCAAAGGTCATATACAGTATGCATGCAGAAATGGACAACTAGATAACAGCAGCGCTGAAAATCCCAGCAATATAAATATCAAATTTAACTCAGAATTTCTTTTTTTTTTTTCTTTTTCAGAATAAATTCTTAAAGAATCTAAATATCTGGAACCTAATATAGTAAGTATGGTCATCAATGCAAATCTTTCAGCAGACTGCAGTAGGCTCTGAATTAAACTCTGAAATGGAATTGAAAGTTTTAGATGCTTATAGAGAAAAGAAAAACATTAAATTAGATCTGAGTTTAATATTCCAGCTGTGGTTTTCTCTGAGTTTCATGGATGAGAAATTTACCTCTTCACTGATTTTGTAAATGAAGATCAAAATGAATTCAGAAAGTCACTTTGATATGTAAGAGTAAAAGATTTGATGCTTTAAGGAAACAGCTCTTCAGTCAAAAGTCAGAGGAACGCAATAATGTTTTCCACATTTTTTTCCCAGTTATACCTACATTGAGCTATGGGTTATTATTAGACAAATTGAGGTAATCCTGAGAGTCATCTGATAAAAAAGGATCTCTGATAAAACCCCATGCAGGATCTCTGCAGTCAACAGAGACCTGGCAATTACACTGAAAAGAATCTACAGATGCATTTCCTCCTCAAGTAGACTCCATATTGACTACACAGACTTGCTTTGTGTTGACTTCAAAGCCAGTTTTTTTAAAGCAAATGCTTTATATATAAATGTATGAAAAATGTGGGCAGTTAAACTTTGGGTCAGGGAAAGATGCTGAATGTGAGAAGACAGCTTTACTGACTAGGGGTTATGTATGTGGGATAAAGGCAGCCTTTTTCATGTTCTCTTCCTAAAAGCTTAGAAAACAAAATGTCAGGAGAGAAATCACAGGGGAATTGTCATGAATATAAATGCCTTTCAGTCAGTAGAGCATCAGTGGAACTAATAAAGGAGCTTGGATGTTTTCCTTTCAGGTCAATTGGCTGTAATCTGGCTTCACTCAACTTCTCCCTATGTGCTGAGATCAGATATTTTCCCCTCTAAATACGCTTAGGTCAGTCTTGCGGCTTTACTGTATTGCAAGGATATAAAATGACACACCTTTGAATCACACTATTCATAGAATTGTAGAATGTTTCGGGTTGGAAGGGACCTTAAAGATCACCTAGTTCCAACCTCCCTGCCATGGGAAGGGACACCTTCCACTAGACCAGGTTGCTAAAAACCCCACCCAACCTGGTCTTGAGCACTTCTAGGGATGGAGGAGCCACAACTTCTCTACATAACCTGCAACAGTGCCTCACCACCTTCTCAGTAAAGGATTTCCTCCTAATATCTATTCTTAATCTACCTTTTTTCAGCTTAAAGCCATTCCCCTTTGTCCTCTCCCTACATGTCTTCATAAAAAGTCCCTCTACGGCTTTCCTGGAGGCCCCCATCACATACTGGAAGGCTGCTAAGAGATCTCCACACAGCCTTCTGTTCTCCAAGCTGAACAGCCCCAATTTTCTCAGCTTCTCTTCATACGGTAGGTGTTCCAGTCCCCTGATCACCATCATGGACCTCCCCTGGACTTGCTCCAACAGCTCCATGTCCTTATTGTTGAGGACACCAGAACTGTACACAGTACTCCAAGTGAGGTCTCACAAGAGCAGAGTAGAGGGGCAGAATCACCTCTTTCAACCTGCTGGTCACACTTCTTTTGGTGCAGCCCAGGATATGGTTGGCTTTCTGGGCTGCGAGCACACACTGCCAGCTTATGTTGAGCTACTCATCGACCAACACCCCCACACATCCTTCTCTTCAGGGCTGCTCTGAATCCATTCTCTACTCAACCTGTAGCTGTGCCTGGGATTACCCCAACCCAGGTGCAGAATCTTGCACTTGGCTTGATTGAACTTCATGAGGTTTGTGCTGGCCTATTTCTTAAGTGTGTCAAGGTCCTCTGGATGGCATCTCATCCCTCCAGCATATCAAGAAAACCACATAACTTAGTGTCGTTATCAAACTTGCTGAGGGCACACTCAATCCTCCTATCAGTGTTGCAAAAAAAGATATTGAACAGTGCCAATCCTAATGCTGATCACTGCGGAGCACCACTTGTCACTTGGTCTGCTCTTGGACTTCAAGCAGTTGACCACAACTCTTTGAGTGCGAACATCCGGGCAAATCTTTATTCATCAAATGAATCCATCAAACGTGTGACCTGTGTCTCTCCAGTTTAGAGACAAGGATTCCATGCAGGACATTGTTGAATGATTTGCACAAATCCAGGTAGATGATGTCATGTAATAGCTGTAGCAAGTGCAGGAAAAATTGCTTGTACAGGTCATATTTACTAAGATGTACGGTCAAGCCTCATAGTATTTATGAGCCTGTAATATAATCCAGAAGAAAATATCTACTTTTTGAGAAAGGAGTAGGCTTTGCAGAAGCCAAATTTTAAAAACCCTGTGGGGTTTTTGAGTCCAAAATCTGGAGAAATTGAAATTAATCTGTAACAGATAACTAAATAAGTAAATAAGTTATTCCATAACGGCACATTAGAGTTTAACAATTTGTTGTCTTTTAGATAACTTTCAGTTTGCTAATTTAAAAATTGTAACTATATGAAAGCTCTCAGAGTGACAGCACATTAATTTGTAGTTCAGTATTTGAATATGCCAAATATTAGTTCTATTAAGCTATTGTAAAGCTAAACATCTACACCACACACACTTTCTTTCTGCATGAACACAAAGGCATAATGTTGTATGTTTTGCTGATATCTGCATGATTAACTACATTTGTTTTCTATTTACCAGAGAAAGCTGTGCTGTGAGAAACCTATTTGAAACATTCAAACTTTCACTCAGGGACTTTTCTCACAATGCAATGACCAAAGAGCAATAGATGTCAATATCCAGAAATCTCCAAGGACCCCAATTTTTACAGCCTCATTAGTAGTGTCTTAATTAGTTGTCACACAAAGATAGGTGACATTCCATATGAGTTTAACAAGCATTGACTTGTTAAACTCTCAGGGAATGGGCTGAAAGGCAACTGATGTGCTCTCAAAATGTCACATCCCACATACAGGCCCCATTATACTGTACTTTTGTTTAAAAAGTCTAGTCTAAGTAAAAGACAAGTGGTCTTCTGACCTCTTTTAGCTCTCTTAGGCTCTGTGGCTTTGCTTTTATTTCAGGAGAACAAGAATATTATTTCAGAATATTTCATGTAAGCATATTCCTTTTTACAAATGCAGTTTCTGCTATATATGTATATTTACACATGCTTTTTATGTCTTTCCAAATGAAACACATCTATCTTTATATATGGTGTTTATATATATAAGTATGTAGAGAGAAGTGTTTATATGTTAGAAAGGCAACTGAAAAATGGTGTTGTTTAGTGTACACAACTGCAAGCTACTAGATTATTTAGCATGAATGTGAGTCTTTATCATAGCTATCCTGATGCTAATAGAAATAAATAATTTGCTGTTTCCAGTTTAATTAGTGAATATATATCTGTCTTGAGCAGGGGGGCTGGGTACGATGATCTCCAAAGGTCTCTTCTGATAAAAATTATTTTGTGACCCTTGTTACATGCAGAAAATTGTGCTCACATGAACACACACATTTCCAAGGAAAAATCAGATTAAAAAAATGCCTTGATGGTAACTAATTGCATATTTACATGTCCAGGTGTCTTGATAAAGTAGAGATTACAAATATACTCATTTAAACAGAAGATACATACAAGTGGTATATATACTGCAGGGTTACAGTCAAACTTTCTGGTAGTTGGAGAGATGGCACCTTTGGTGATTCTGAGCTCTGGGGTCCATGATTTGGAAGAAGAAACTTTTCCACAGAGTAAGGTGTTCTGAAAATCTGCACAAGAGGTGGAACTAACTGGTTTACTTGATATGTTTGTTCAACATCTTTGTTGGTGACCTAGACAGTGGGATTGAGTGCACCCTCAGCAAGTTTACCAATGACACCAAGCTGTGTGGTTCGATTGATACACTGGAGGGAAGGAATGCCCTCCAGAGGGACCTTGACACGCTTGTGGGGTGGGCTGATGCCAACCTCATGAAGTCTAACCATGCCAAGTGCAAGGTCCTACACCTGGGTTGGAGCAATCCCAGGCACAGCTACAGGTTCAGAGCAGCCCTGTGGAGAAGGACTTGGGGGTGTTGGTCGATGAGAAACTTAACGTGAGCTGGCAGTGTGTGATTGCAGTCCAGAAAGCCAACCGCATCCTGGGCTGCATCAAAAGCAGCATGTCCAGCAAGTGAAAGCAGGTGATCTACTCTGCTGTCATGTGAATTCACTTGGAGTATTTTGTGCAGTTCTGGTGTCCTTAACATAAAAAGGACATGGAACTGTTGGAACAAGTCCAGAGGAGGACCATGAAGATGATCAGGGTGTTGGAGCACTCGCTGTATGAAGACAGGAGGAGAAAGTTTAGGCTGTTCAGCCTGGAGAAGAGAAAACTGTGTGAGACCTTATAGCAGCCTTTCAATATCTGAAGGGGGCCTATAGGGATGGTGGGGAGGTCTCTTCATGAGGGACTGTAGTGATAGAACAAGTGGT
>JASSUY010005540.1:10550-24465 GCA_032466535.1 Forpus xanthops | reverse complement strand
ATGCATATTACTGTTTTCATAATGCCCTTTTTACACAATACTACTTAAATGCTTGTAAACCTGTACACCTTAGCTTTTACAAAATATCCACAGAAAGGCTTGGCTTTTCATTTCCTTTTGCAGATGGTATGAAAATGAAAAATATTTATTTCTCAGTTTGCTTTTTCTGTCCTTATTTTCAGGCCTGAGACCCACCTTGTTCTGAGAACACAGCTGTATAAAACCTTTGGATGCTGTGTTCCTACCAACCTGTATGAAACGTAAAGGCATTTCTGCTAACACAATTGCAAGAGTTACCATATATCTCTACACACCTGTCTCTGTCCTAGAAGAAAGAGCTGCATCCTGGGGTACAAAAAGAATATACTACTGAGTCTAACTGAATGAAGCACTTAACACAGTTTTAAGCAGATGGGTTGGCTACAGTGGAATACTCAAGTCCTTCACCTCATGTATCAGCCAAAGAGTGGTCTACTTTCTCTGAAAGAGCAAGGCTGACCAGGACATCTCCTCAGATGCAGAGCAGGGCAGTGGATGATGCCCCCCATGAGGCTGAGAGGCAAGAAGAGGAGCTGCCCTTCTGCATGGCTGCGTCAGGCAGAACCAACAGTGCCCACTCCACAACAGCCAGAACTCCTGCCAATTGCAGTGATCACCTGCATTCGACTCTCTCATCACACAGCAGTGAAATCAAATTGCAAGCATCATTACACACTTCAATAAGCAGATATCTGATGGAAAATAGCACAAATTTTTTTGTCTTTTCTTTTTGTTTGTTAGGTTTTTTACTTTGAACTGCATGAAATAGAAAGACTATTCAATGAATGGATTTGCAGCAGGGAATAAACAAAAACTCAGTGAGAAGCTTTAAAAAAAATCTTTATTTTTTGGTAATCTGGCCTTTTTACAAGGGCATGTCAGGGTAGGACAAAGGGGAGTACTTTTAAATTGAAAGAAGGTAGATTTAGATTAGATATTAGGAGGAAGTTCTTTGCTATGAGGGTGGTGAGACACTGGAACAGGTTTCCCAGAGCGGCTCTGGCTGCCTCACCCTTGGCAGTGTTCAAAGCCAGGCTGGATGAGTCTTTGATCAACCTGGTCTAATGGAAGACATCCTTGCCCTGGCAGAGGGGTTGGAGCAGGATGGTTTTTAAGGGCCCTTCCAACCCAAACCATTCTGTGATTTTATATATACAAACTGCTTTTAATGTAAATTTCAACTAATACTGAAGCCTGTTGAAGCTTGACAGGTGCTAAAGACTATTGGACAGACTTTCACTAGTTAATATTATCTTGGTTCGATAATAGTTGTGTGTCAGACTGGTACAGGGGGGTTATAAATTTTGTATAGATAATGTCTGGGAAAAAGAAGAAAATTCAGTGAAAAATTACTCCTTTTCCACTTCTTGTCTCAAAAGTTACTGATTAAAATACTTCATGACATAAAAAGCGTTGCCAGAAGAGAAGTCACCATGGCTTCTCACTTGCCAGCAGAGCTGCTGGGATGCCCTTCCCTCATGGGGACCTTTCAAGCAGCCTGGGACCACGATCTCCTCACTGTAGCTGCAGTTAATACGTTGCATATGATTTTGACCTCTCTCTAGATCAGCTCATGTTCTTGCTAGGACTTCATTTACCCATTCTTGTGCAGCAGTAACAGAAACTCTGGAAGATGCCTGTGTATTCTTGTTTGCTTTGAGCATTTTGCACAGCTTTTTTTACATGACATTTAAAAAGCTGTAAACTCCCAAATGTTCCAGTAAAAAATTTATCTAGTGTAGATGTAAGAGGCAGCCTCACTAGCATTGTAAGGCTTTCCCATCCAGCGTTCCTTTGCATATACAAGCACTTTCCCAGTTTAAAACTCTTTCACGTCCTTGTTCGCAAAATTTAGAGAAATGAAAATATTGATAGGCCTCACATTTAGATTTCAATGTGAATCCTTGACTTCTGCATCCAAAAGCAACTATTCAATGCTGTCTGTATGTCAAGGAAGAAGTGAACAGACTGTGTCCTGCTCTCTCCATATCCTTGCTTTAACTTCTGTTTTAACGTTGCAGAGCTTCACAGGCTCTTTCTACCTTGGCTGAATGACAGCAGGGCACGGAAGGGATCGACAGCAGGAGATTTTCAACCAGCAATACAGATGTGACAAACTTCCTCCAGAAAGGACTTTCTATCATCTTTTATTTCTATCAACACTTGCCTTTTCATTTCGGCATGCAGAGGGAGCGAGACCACAGGGGTATCCTGCTTCTGGAGACTTCACCTGAAATTAATGGGGGGAAAAAGAACACCTCAGGTGTGAGCATTCATCAGGGGTAGGCTGTACACTGGAGCCTATCCCAGGAAGCACAGGAACTGGCAGAGCTTTGGCTGGAGCAGAGCCAGTAGCTGAACCCATGCAGGTTGTATTGCAGTGTTTTATATATCCTCTGCATTGGGGCTCTTTATCCTTTATTTACTGGGGGTGGAGGCTTGCCATCTTGTCTCCCTGAGCAGCACAGGACACCAGACCCATGCACGGGGTCTGTTTCTGCGCAGATGCTTCATCACCGTGGCATCTGGGCACACACACATCTGCAAGGGAGGTCCAGATTCTGTGCTGCTTTTGAATAAACAAAAATAAAATGATAGAGTAAGCCACATGGAAGCCAAGCAGCAAAGCTGACCAGTGTTCAAAAGTCTTCTAATACAACATTGTTTTAGAGCTAGAATTTACAGCAATTCTATCTCGTGCATACAATACCACTGCAGTGACATACACTTTGAACAAACCATTCCTTAATAGAGCCTAATGTGAAATTACAGAGTTCTACAGCATTTTACTGCTCACACTTGCTTGAAGCTGGTTTGACATTGTAAGAGGAAGTCAAAGTGAGGTACCACAACCTATGTAGTGTTTTCTCCAAAGGAAATGCCACAGTAAAATAAAATTATCTGGGAAATCTTACACAAGCATTTACATCTACTTAGCCAAGAGACATACTCAAAGTGAAAGCAGGTTCCTCTATCTGTCTGAGCAAAGCTTTGTGCGCAGTCAGCCAGCCCTGCTCACAGCTGATGAAAGCGAGTATCTGGGTTGGTACTAGAGGTGCATACGGATGTGGCTGCTAGTGGAACTGGCGTGTGGAAATCCTTTTGCTCTTCAAATGCCGTTGTCAGTTAGACATCTATCCAGTGCTTTCAGACCAGGCCCTACATCTCAGACTCTCTAAAGGGGCACCGCAACTGAGTCCTTTTCTTACTTCAAAAATGAGGAGACCTCCAGGACAAGCAGAAGGCAAAGATGATGTGTGCCACAGAAACTTGCCTGCGATATTAAGAATACAACCAGCTGAGTGAAGAAATGAGTTAACTATTAGTGTAATAACAGGAACACAAACTTACACTTTTATCTTGGCCCTTTTCAGAATACAGACTGAACTACAACTCATATAGACTGACAACATTAGAAATAAATTATTATCCCCTGTATTTGCCTTTTGCTTAAAAAGTAACTTTCTGCTTTCTCAGCCCCTGTCTCCATAGTTCTTTTTTTTCCTGGTGCTCAGGCGAGGTATGTAAGCCCATATTCTTCATGAGAATTCATCAAGGGCTAAAATCCGTGTGGGTGATTGTGCATGCACCATCACTTAGAATAAAAATGAAAGGTATTATTTTATTGTGCTATTTATGTGTTCCAGCAAAAATGATTGAAATGAAAATTGTGTCCCAATGCAATATCTAAAATTGCAGATTCAAGTTAGTGTGATTTTAATTAAAAATGTGCTGTGACTATATCTTTATACATAATATTCATGAAATTATGTTAATTTTGTACAGATTCATACAGCTAACACTATGAAACTTTGTTAGATATCTTGTTAATGTGATTGTAGATCTATTTCTGTGCTTGTCTTTCTGTTCATAACAGCAATCAACCTTTCTTCTTGTGCCTGGATGCATGCATTTATTAAAAAAAAAAGTGTGATTTAAGTTTATTAGTAATAATATAAAACTTTTTTGCTAGAAGTGAAAGTGACTGGATGTCAGTTGCTGACTGCAGTAATCTGTTTATCTCTCTATACTTATTTTGTGGATAACAAGTGCCTGTGCAATATTTAGGTTGAAAGGATTACCTGAAAGGCAGCAATACTGAAATTCACATATATCTCCTCATTTAATGGCTTTGATGTAAGAGGTTGAATTCTTTTTTGCATATTTTTGTGCAGCTTTCTCTAGCATGTAACAAAAGAGATGCCGGTGTAGCATTTGGCTTTTGGAGCTACACTGATTACCATGTCAAATATTGAGGTGTTGGAACTTTCAGTGTTACAATTATGGAGATAGGATATGGATATAGAGAAAGGTTATTTAGAAGTATATTTGAAACACACTTTGGTTCAAATTAGTTCATGATTTCTTCAAGGGAAAAGTTAGATATATCAAAGCAGCTCCAATTTAGTGTGAAGGGTTTTATGATGCTCCCATAAAAGTGAGTGGCACAAGTCAAATGGTAAAGCTCTCACTAGCTTCCCTTCAAAACCAATTATCCAATACAGCAGACTGCAGATCCTACTTCAGGAGATACCGCCTTTGCTCCTCCAGTATACAGTGAACACTCAGATCAATGTCTTGACCTTTGGAAGCAGATAAATATTTCTTGGTTGCTCTTTCAAAAGCTAGTCTAGAAAAAATAAAAAAAAATTAAAAAATACAAATCTGATCATTGTCACCATGGAAAAAAAAAGTATTTCAAGAATGTGCAAAGCTAAATTGTTTTTTCAACAATGCTGCAAATTTATTTCTCCACTATTGTTTGAATTCTATCGTGTACAGTTTTAGTTGTTACAAACTGCAGTGAAATTTCAAAGTGATCTTTCAGTACATATCTCTTCTTCAGAATTGGTTCTTTGCTGTTTTGTTCTTTTCAGTAAGGGGCTGTTTTCCCCCAGTTCTTTCCTTGCTACTGGGATACAGGGATACAGCAAATGTGGGAAAACTGGTTCTGCCAAAGTGATTGGGACTTCAGAATTTTTTAATATGGAAACTGAATGCTGGAAATTTGAATTCACTCAAGAGCTGCTGGTTTAGAAGACATTTGGTTTTGTCCTACCCAGAGTAATTCTGGCTTCATTTTGTCAATGCATGTGGTCTATAAATTTGTTTATTAATACAATTGTGAAATTGTTCAGGGAAATGTACTGCTCATAAATGTAATCCTTCTAAAAATGAAGAATATTTTTTGTTCAAAAGAAACATTTTGTAACTCTGATGCATGTCACTTTGGAGATTCATGTAATGGAATTTTGTTACTACTCTAAATAAATGTTGAACAGGATAATCATACTGAAACATTAACTTTTTAACAACCACTTGAATATGTACATTTTGCCGTCCTGCCCCTGGCAATGGGCAGATAATGGAACAGCATCCTTTGCCATCTGTAAGGGAATGAACATTCAAAAAAACAGGCTTTGTTTTCTGAAGGAAGAGCAGTTTGACAGTAGTCTAGCAGTTGCAGTGCTTAAACAGGAGGGGATTCACATGAATCTACTACAAGGATTACTAATGCATTTAAAATTGTACGGCATTAAACAAACACAAAACCAAACTCAAATTAAAAAAGAAAAAAAAAACCAAGAAAAAGTCTTGGGCAGGGAGCAGAAGCCGCTTTGGTCTTTGGGCCCACAATCAACTTAGTTGGTTCCCCTACTAGACGGGTACTGCCTTGTTTTTCTCATGATGTCAGCTACTTGAGCTTGGACTCAGCCTCAAGTAAAGGAGTCAAAGCATTTGGTCTGCTCTGATTTTCCTGCAGGTAATGCATAGGAAGCTCACTCTCTTGGGGAGCAGAGTATACACAAAGCCTGAATTCCCTAGAGGCCAGACTAAAGCCAAGTGTATGTCTTTCAGTTCTTGGGTAAATGCTCTATCACTAATACTAAAGACAGGTGGCTCATTCTCACATCAGATCTTGCTGGCATTTGTGAATCCTAGGTAGTAGGTTTCTTAAACTTTTCACTCAGTGCCTAACCCAAGTTGTCTACATGGGGATGAATAACCCCATATATTAGTACAGGCTGTAAAGCAGCTCTGCAGAAATGAGGCACTGTGGATCCTGGTGAACAAGCTGACCACAGAGCAGCAATGAGACCTTGCAGCAAAGAGGGCCACTAATCTCCTGGGTTACACTAGACCATGACCAGCAGGTGAAAAAAGATGATCCTTCTCCTCTGTTCACCACTGGCAAGAAAAATGTGGGGTGCTGTTCCCAGTTCTGGGCTTCTCAGTAAGAGAGAGACATGGACATACTGAGGTGAATCCAGTGAAGGTCCATAGAAATGAAGGAGCTGGAGCATCTGACATATTAGGAGAGGCTGAGAGAGCTGAGGTTGTTCAACCTGGAGAACAGGAGGCCCAGGGGGATATTAGCAGCGTGTAAAAACACCTGATGGGGGAGAAGGTAAACACAGTCTCTTCTCAGTGATGTTCAGTGACAGGGCAAGAGGCGATGAGCACAAAGTGAAAAACAGCAAATTCCACTTAAACGTTGATTAAAAAACCTTTTAATGTGAGGGGGGTCAAACACAGGAGCAGATTTCCCAGAGAGGTTAGCAAGTCAAGTTTAAGGTCCTCTCTATGAACCTCACTCCCAGAGTTTTTCTTAACAGCTCTAGGTTGCATCAGCTGAGGGTTTATTTTCTCCCATTCAGGTGAAATTTGTTATTTGGTGATGTATGATTGTCCTATTCCTCTACAGTATATCGGATTTTGCTTTCTTTTACTGCAAATGCACAAAGCAATTTTTCAAATTCTTTCGAGAATTCTTCTGAGGTTTAGCATACATACAGTTTATCAATGACTTGATGTATAGAGTTTAATAGTGAGTAAAAAGGCATTTAGTACATTTTGTTAATATTGAATGCATAATGATTTGTGCTACTTCAGAACATTCAAGTTCCCTTTTATTGCCACTTTTGCATATAAATCTATGAAATACTTTTTCTATGAGCTGCTTCAGTTTTAGTCCAGTAGTAGATGTTGCCACAATTCTGAGTAAGAGGTCAGTATCAGAATATTTGACATCATGACTTGGTTTTGTATGCTTTTGTGTCAGGAGAACATGTCTACATGGCTCTGAGACTTCTGAGAAATTATGGGGATATTTTCCTCTGGGTAGGGAAATAACACCTGAGAGGGCTTCTTCCCCCATGGTAAAAACAAGTGCTTGGAAAGAACTACGAAAGCACTGTCTGACTGTAGCACACTGCCTTGCTGATGCACCATGGTGAAGCATACAGGACTGATGACGCACACAGACTGACCGCTGGGGTTCATGGGACTGAAGCTCTTACCACTGTCAGAGAAGTGAAGAAGCTGAAAGCACCAGCACTGAAGGCTCTCAGACCAGTGGTGTTAATGCCAAATCTTCTGAAATAGAAAACCCTGCTACTGGAAATTATTGACACTTGTAAAATGGTTTCTTTTCAAATCTGCAGTTATTGCACATGTTTGCATGAACATGGTGGGGGTTTTGAGCTCTTACTTCAAAGCTAGAATCCAAGAAAGAACAAGAAATTGAATCTTTGCTTGCACAGTTTTATAGCAGCTGGATAAATCTCCTGAGGGATAATCAGATAGATCTGAACAGGCTAATGACAGCTAGCTAGTTGGATTTTTGTCATGGCTTAATAAAAGCATATGAAGTAGAGCAATAGACCTTGGCAGAAAGAATAAATAATTTAAAAAAAATATTAAAAACGAATGAACAAACAAAGAACAACAGTTCCAAACCAAATAAACATAATGATAGCTCTAAGAAAAGGGATAGAAAAGGGATGTGCTTATAGAAACTACTTGCTGTCCATATGCAAGTATTATTCATGTTATGAATCCAATCTGAAGAATAAATGCTGATATGAATTTCTCAAATAGCAACTCTGACTAAATATGGCAACTCTTGCATTGGTGTTATTTCTGGAAATAAAAGCTTAAAATTCAAATATTTAAATACAAATTTAAGATATCTCTTTTTTAAGATTAAAGAAATCAAAAAGAGGTCATTTAGACTGTTTTTCTTGATTACATTCATATGTATACGTATATATATTTATATACACATACATATATATATGTGTATCTACTACAGCTTAATATGAGATCATACCTTCCTCTCAAATAAGTCTACTGTTTAACTACTGGATGCCTGTGGGCATGTAATTACCATGGTAAAACCCAAGGATTTTGAGGTTTTTTTGGATTGGGAAATGGAGAACAAATCTTTCTCAAAGCTGTGAGAAGACCAGAGGGAAAGAGCAAGAGTAGATTTAATTTCCAGGCACACCATTAGTTATTTATTAGAAAAAGCAGTTAATTTAGACATTCAGTAGGAAAGATAGTCAATATTCCTTTTTTTTTTTCTGTTAGGAATGAACTGTCAAAAATGTCACAATGACATTAGATATAAAGGAAGAGAATGTACAAAAGATAAAGACACAATCTCACTTCTGGTGGAAGTGCAACAATTTCTCCTATGCAAAAGGAAACAGAACATCAATGTCTTTACATTTATGATATGCTTCTTTAATAATGTTAGCTATTAAGGGTTTAATAACTTACCACGCAAATAGACACCAGAATGAACAGAAAATTATTAGTTCAAGTCATGAAGGAGAGTTTGAGCAAATTCTGTTATGAAATGCAATAAAGACAAGAAAAACAACTTTTTCATTTATAGTTTATATAGTTGTTTTTTTTTTGTTTTTTTTTTTTTAATGAAACTCCTACATTCAAAATTTAAACTGTTTTTGTTGACTTGATTTGCAATAATATCTTCTTCTTTCTTCATGAGAGGAAGACAATTTCTAGGTAGGCATCCAGGAAAGTTAGAGGTCAATAATTAAAATTTGATTAAATCTGAAATTGCAATAAGTAGTTCAATTTAACAAATTTCTTTTGCACTGAGCTAGAAGGATACAAAAGCCCTGTAGAAATTAATCCTTTTAAAAATTCAGTTATTACTTGCAAAATTTAAGAACAGATGATAACGCAAAATTAGTAGGATAATTAAACACATGGACTTTGGAGGCTATTCCCTTTTGATCATAGATCGATCAAAGCCACCAATAGCCACTAATGCTTCAAACAAAGTTGCTCATGGTGGTCATCACTTGGTGACAGCACAGACTTGCCAGCATACCGTGGTCTCAGCTGAGGGTGCTGGGCTGCTGATAAGGAGGAAGTGGTCAGTGGTGTGGGGCAGAACGCTGGCTGCATATGCGGTCCTGTAAATCCTTTACAGCCACATGGGGTCCCAAGTCTTAGTCTACATCTTGCTGAGTTTCCATCCTAAAATACATGTACTTATACTCACCACTGGATGTTTTTTCCAAAACAATACTGTGATAAAAGACACTCTATAGAAATGCACTAAGACAGCGCTAACATAGACAGATTAAACCTGATGATGGAGAGTTCTGCGCAGAACTTAATCTTCCCCTGTCCAGATTGCCCTCTTAAGCTGCCATTTGGAGTCTCTTTCAGTGCTTGATTTCAGTGTGGGAAAATTAAAGGAAAGCAAAGTTGTACCTGTGCTGACAGATATGTACCCTGAGTGCATGGTATTCCAACAGAGAGTGAGGTATTCCTGCCCTACATGCATTTTGGATCCAGACCCAGATGCCACTGATTTATGTTTGAAATACAGCAAAACATATTTGGAAGGAAATTATGGAAAGATTTATAATTTCTTGAAAGGCAACTATACTGTGTTTGAGCAGACACTGTCATTCAGGAGGACAATCAGCAGAAATTACAAGGGGCCAGTGAGTTATTCAGCATGTAAGATGCATACCTAGAAATGAAGAGGGAAAATATGGTTCTTTTGTGCAGAAGCCTCTTAAAAAATTGACTCTAAAATGTAAACATTACATTTTTAGGGTAACACTGGAGCCTGCCCTGTTTATACAGAAGAACAATTAAAAGAGCAAGCAGCACTGCAAAAGGGTACAATGGAAATGTAGAAGAGGCAGACGGCAATGTCTACTGCAGTGAGAATGGGTTAGACTAGTTTTTAGATGTAACGTTTAGTTGCACATAAAAGAAACTACAAAATATGTTGCTGTTACACTAAAATAGGATGTGACAAAATGCTTGACACAGTCTATTGTAGTAAAAAACATAAGTGCACATGGAGTGAGCTCAGATAGTAAGATTGCAGTTTTCTAAATTACAAACTCCAGTATAACTTCCCCAGTGATCTGACATTCTGGAATGTCAGACTGAAGTTAAAAGGGTATTTTGTATTTTGAATTCTCAAACTAAATCTTTTGGTGCTAAGGAAAATTGTTCTGCAGGTGATAATTTCATGTGGTGAATGGTAGTGGGAAAGCAGCAGCTCAGGATGGGCACTTTTGGTCTGCCGTTGACACTGTTATGAAGTTGTACAGTCCTCGGAGCTCGCTGACAGTCTCCCATGGCAAGTAGCATGTGTAATGGGTTTAGTAGCAGCACTGTGTTTTCATAGTACCTGGTGCATCACTGTGTTTTTGATTTTTGGCTTGGGAACAGCACTGTTAGCACCAGTGATTATAGTTATGGCTTAGAATGTTTAGGCTGGCATAGGACTTTCTGAGTTTCATGCTCTGCCAAGGCGGAGGGGAAGCTGGGAGGAAGCAGAGACAGGACATCTGACCCAAGCTGACCAAAGAGGTATTCCATACCACAGCACGTCATGTTCAGGAGGTAGAAACAGAGATCAGGAAGGTTGGGGGGGGGGGGGTGGCGGGCCCTGTGCGGTTGGACTTAGTATGAGTTGATGGGGGTGCACTGCTTGGTCGGGCTAGGGGGTGAGCAATTGTATTCTTTCCTTGTATTTATCTTGTCATTATTATTATTGGTGGTAACAGTAGTGATTTATGTTATACCTTAGTTGCTAAACTGTTCTTATCTCAAGCTGTGGGAGTTGCATTCTTTTGATTCTCCTCCCCAGCCCCTGGGACTGGGGAAGAAAGAGAGGGGAGTGAGTGAGCAGAACTGTTAGAGGAGCTAAAACCACAACAGCATGTCTGCAGGGAAAGGGCAAGAGTCAGCCTGGTCTGGCAATATTCTCGGTAGGAACTTTGGGTGTTGCCACCCTCTCTGCAAGGGTAAGAGAATTTACACAGTATGGACACAGTCCATGCAGTGCCTGTTGGATCTGAAGCTAACGAGCAGATGGTGGTCAGTTTGAGAGCTAGACTGGCATTGACACTTACTTAGTGGGAACTAAACAACTTTACTATTTTCTATTTATGACTGCTTTTGGCCGAAGGTAGTAATTCACCTTTCCACCCAATCTCCACAGAGAAGTTAAACTCATAGCAGTTGTTCTCTGCCTGTAGTCTGGTCCTTCACATACAGATCTGAAACTGGATTTCTGTACTAGGAAGACAGTCTGTTTTCTTGAACAATAACACATGGACTAATAAAACATACTACTTCTCCCTAAAAAATATCATTCTGTTATAATAAAGAAGAGGAAAATAGTATATACATATTAATATTTTTCAGAAAACATGTGTTTTAATATTGTTGCAGATTGTGCTGTTCACCAGAAGTTAATAAAAGGACAAGAGAAACAAGCAGCACAACGCAAAGGAAGAAGACCTACTGAACATGTTTGAAAAAAAACTAAAGAAGGGGGAAATGCCATGTAATTATCCACTAACTAATTACAGTTTTGAAAGTGCCTTTCTCAAAGTTTCCAAGTGTGCGCTGAAGTGCTATTAAAATTCTTCCTACCACCAAATTCATCAAACACAAGCATATGGTTGGTGGCCTCTTGTGCTGAACAGCTTTGCAGAGCAGCACTGGCTAATGAATTAGAACTTTCACTTTAAATAAGGAAGTGTACATATACACTCTCATTTCAGTGAGACAAATCCCCCTCCCTTTGCACCCCATAGGTCCAGCTCACAAATCCTCCAGTTCCTGCCTCTGGCACAAAAAGCCTACCACTGGTGTCATGTTTTTTGGCCAAAGAGTCCACAGCACACCCCCACCCTGACCATGAGCATCAGCTCCCAAGACTGATGATTCCCCACTGCAGGGAGGGCATCACTACCACATACATGCAGACAGTGTCTGTGTCTAGAATGTTCCCTTCTCTCTCTTTCCCCCATGCCAGGTGCCATGGGGATAGAAGGTTGAGATAAAAGAGGAGTCATGATGCTACCAGGAATGATAGCATCACTCATCAGATGAATAAAGCAAATAACAGATAAACTCTGTCTTTTGTTAAAATGTGGGGTGGAATCTGGAATAGGGGGCTATTTTTCTGCTCTTACCCCAGTAGTAAGACATCACAGACTTTTGAAGCCTGGTGGGATGTTAGTCCTAAACGCTCGTCTTATTCTGGAGACAACTATCACACTAAGAGAAGACATTAGGATGAATTCCCTCTTCCCACTTAATGAAAACTGTCAGAAGTCAGATCTTTCTGATTATGGTTTTAGCAAAAAAGCTGGACTTCTGTCAGTTTTCAGGAATCTAATCTCTAAGACTGTGCCAGAAGCACCAAGTCAACATGAATGAATTAGATACACAGTGGGGAATAAAAGACTGAATGGAAAAATATCTCAAATGGGAAAACCAGTTAATTCCTTTTATTTCAGTACCCAAAAAACATTCTTTGAAGTGATATCCCTCAGTGGACCCAAGTGAAAAGATGGATACGTAGGAGGCTTGCACCAGCAAGGTTGCTAAATGCAGATTTATAATGTTTAATCCGCATACATTGGCATCCATGAGAGAAATGAACAACAGGTAACCTCTGATCTCTGCAGCAGGGGTTCTGTCTCCAGACTTCTGAGTGAAGATGGTTTTTCTTTAGTCTGTTGTCCAAAAGATTTTAATTGTTGTTTCTTCCCCTCTCCCTTCCCCCCCACGCCCAGGATGTTATCTAATGCACCCCTTCCCTTTTGCTCTAAGCCATTTATTATCCCCTCACTCAAGCTGCTCCTGATCTTGACTGTGTTTACTGCCACAGCATAGGCAGAGCAAGGCTGAGGCTGTGCCTGTCATGAAGGCACACAATACATTTATAACCAGACACGTAGGCAGCTTCTGCATCCACCCTTGACCCAAAGCTGGAGCTGCCGGCACAAGGAAAGCTGCAGTGGCCTGGCTGCCATGTCTCTGTGCTCCACACTACAGGGTAGGGTCCTCCTCCAAGACATCAGCACAGGTCTGCGGGATGGGGAAAGCCCTGCCTGTGCTGTGATACTACAGAAATCAGCTGCTCAGGGGATTTTCCTGGCTTCAGATGGAGCAGTTGTATTTGCACACAGGTTATTCTTGCGGTTTTCAGCCTCCTTGGTGCCTTTAGATTATGTCCAGCAGAAAATGTCTCCCTGTATGTATATTCATGTTCAGGAAAGCTTCTAATACCTAAAGAGGATGTACAGAGTATTTATGTATGTCCTGATTTCTATCTCACATATTTTCCAGAGTTCTTTATTTGTTGTTTCCCCAGGTAATGTGGCCAGGACATGCTAGGCTACGAATTGCAGCATGTATGGCTAATCTACAGGTGCTTTGCACTGACAGGGACCGTGTTTTTATGAGTTTTCAGTGCTGAAAATCTCAAAGTTGGGAAAGGAGTAATAGAGGCGCTGATCATTGATACAGCTACTGCTGCTGCTTGTTTTCCCCAGGTAGCAAGTCTATAAAAGAGAAACAAGAATTGGGGTGAGCGTTCTCTCTGATTGAACTATAAACCATTGAAAAGTGCAAAGCAGAGTGTTACTGTGTCATCTTTTATACAATGACAAAGGGATTTAAAACCTAATTTTTGTGACATGGAGAATGTCACATGAATCATTTCCTGGTAGCATGACTAGGAGCTGTACCAATCACACCCATCATTGCTGCCACCTTCAGAATGTCATTT
>JASSUY010005540.1:0-10450 GCA_032466535.1 Forpus xanthops | reverse complement strand
CCTTCAGAATGTCATTTTCAGAGTCCCTCATTTGAGAAAAATAATTTAAAATTAATTGAAATTAATTGAAAACTAGAGTCACGTTTTACTGGTCAGGAATGGAAATGAAAGACAAACTCATCTTCTGCTTCTACATCTGTTACCATCAATTCCATTGAACAATAGAAATAGATCAAAAACTGATTTGAGATTTTCTGAGTTTCGGAACTTGATTGAAAGATACAGAATTATTTACTTTTGCATAGTGCAATTATTCCTACAGTTGATCCAGCTGGTGGTAGAAGTGAAAGAAAGAGTGAAAGGTTTATTTAGTATAGCATTTGCCCTTCAAGATCAGTAGTTTCAGAAATGCGAGGGGTTGCAGTGAGGGAAACAAGAAGATTACATGTGCTGCGTCTCCTTTAATAGTGCCACATAAAATCGGAGGATAAGGCTTGATAAGAAATATGTTTTAATCTGAATTTTATACCAAGAACTTGTTTCAGAACTTGCAAATTTACTCTGAGGAAATAAGAGTCTCTGGACCTAGCACCCCAAACCCTTAATGATACCAGAGTCTGTCATAAGATGCACCACTTCAAGCTCCTGTTCCTTTCCTTCAGCTGCTACCAATTCTTTAACAGCTCAGCATAAGAATTGGTCCAGGAGCATCCTTGATTATACACAGGCTATTTATTTTGCAGGTTCATTCACAACAGATAAACAGCAGATGCACTCTGAGCAAAACATCTGCATAGTTCAGGAATTACATTCTTCAAGTAACATGCTTCAGTATCTCAAAAATGTAAAGTATTAAGATAAACTGAAATTTTTGAGTTGTTAGTACCATCTACAATGTCAGATCCTGTGCTTGCCTTGAAGTGCAGAGCAGTAGTGAATTCTCCCAGACAACTAAATGGATGTGGTGAGGGACTGAGCATTAGACCTGGTAGGAGGTGGATTTAGCCTCAGGACTTAAAAATGTTACTCACTTCTAAAGAATAACTCCCAGTGAGTAATAAAATAAGGAGTACATGAGTGGGGAAATCCATCAAATACTTGCAGTAGTTCTGTCTTTTGTGACAATACTGAGGAAGGGGATATTGTACGCTTGACACTACACTTTGTATGCTAGTTATAACTTGTGGTTACATTGAGAAAAGGTGCCTTATTTCAGATCTGATTCTTTGTGGCAGTTTCAGTGCTCACTGGAAGCTGTTGTGGATAAAGATCTGTGAGTTGCTTTGTCCTGTAAGCTAAAATTTGTGCTTTGCTAAGTAAGTATTTTGCTTTTAAATAGAATGAAAAAATAAAGATGATGAATATAAAGAGCATATCACTCATTTGAAAGTCACCTGCCAGTACTGCAAGCAATGAGAATGCAATAAAGCTGTATTAAGTCTTACATATTGTGTATGAAATTTGTTTAGTTCATCTTTCTTGCCTATCCCCTCCTCTCAAGGTACCTGAACTTTGCCCAGCTTCGGTGATTTACAGACATCTACAGGTGATGAGTTTGCTCCAACATATGCAGCCAAGCAGCAGAGGCACTGAAGTGCCATATGACTATAAGGCTTGCCTTCCAGCAAGAAGGCTCTCAGAGAGGCTGTGCTACCAAAGAAGACACAGTCTAATAGTGTGAACTCTACTCCTGATGGAGACTCAGGTGGGACATCCTGGGGCTCACTTGCATGTTTATGCTGGGCAAGGGTAGTCATACACATTTCCCTGCTCTATCCCAGGATGGAAAAGCTATGAGGTTCAAGCAGGTCCAGTAGAACTTCATGAAGAAGGACTGACTTCTAGAAATTGCAAAGGATTTCTAATGTTTAATCAATTAAAAATTAGAAGTGATGGAAGCTGTCAACTATGTCAGGATCTTGCCAGTAGTAGAGGAGCATGCTCTATTGGTAAAGTGTAGAGCTAACAAGGAGTCCTAGACGCATCCCAATTTCTTTCTGACATGTGAGGTTCTATAGAGAAAAAAGTAAGCCTTGACTTTTCTAGTTTTGCAGAACACGTTCCTTAACTGTAAAGGCATCAGTGTTTATCTGTTTTTTCAGATAGAAAGGAGCAGCAGCTTCAAACACCTACCCTTCTTTTCATCATTCACATTTTTGAGATGCTAAAATGTGAGCAGTAAAAGAGCTCAAGAGATCAGATCCCATATCCTCTCACAGAAAAGTAGAAGCCTATGTTCCACAGACAGAGTCCAACTTGTTTTCGAAACAAAAAACTCTAACTAAATCTGAACTTTTGATGACCCTTAATGGAGGTAGCACTGAATACTTCCATTCATAATGGAGGTCTCAGCTGCACTAAATGACCACTGGAATTTCTAGTGTTGTTTCTAGAACATTTAGAATTATGGTGTGATTGCCTATAACAAATTCAACCTCAACAGTTTAATCTCCTACAGCAAAAACTACTGTAGCTTTCCCTACAACAGAGCCAATATATTTAATTCTCCATGATATAGCATCAAATGTGCCAGAACACATCTAGTCTCTTGAGAAGGGGAAGTAGGCCTTCACGTCTGGCATTTTCAAATCAAGGATTTGCCCTAATTTTACTGCAAATGTAATCTTTCTCCATTAGAACTAGAAACTCTTCCTAACTGGGCGAGCTCAAAGAGAATTAAAAGCTGCAGAATGTTTCTGCTTGGGTGGCTAATCAGAACTGCAGACTATCTGATTGCTTAGAGCTAGGTACTCTTTCATGTTCTGCTGAATAATTAAAATTGAATGTTCTCCTGTGGAAAACAAGAACTCAGGGACTAATTTGCAAAATGTTTTAGTATTATCAGCTTTGAAGACTGTGAAGTTGGAGAGAAGGACTAAAGAGCCCATAAATATCTAGGCTTTGAGTTAGGATTTTGTTTCCCTCATCAGAAGTTTAGCTTTACAAGAGAAGCAAAGCTGGGGGAAGATGTCTATTGAACAGTGGCTCTGCTTCCCAGAGACCCCATCTGTTTCAGACAGGAAGGATTACAAATAAATCCATATCAGGTGCACCTGCTTCAGCCATAGTAAATAGCAGAGTAATGGTAGACTTGGTAATTTTTATCAGCAATGCCTGGTACTTGTGGATTGCTTTTCAATTTCTGAGTCTAACTAATCATCACTGGGTAGCAGGTATTTCACCTCAGTTGATAACATCTTTTTCAATGAAGACTTACCATCATAAAGACAGAAAAAAAAAAACAAATTATTAATAAATCTGACAAGATCAGACTTACTCCTTTGAGTTCAAAATACCATTGTTTAACAAATATTTGGTCCCTTTAGACAGAACATAAATATAAATTAAAGGGAATTTGAATAAATTTTCAGTTACATTTCAGTTATACTGTAAAAAGAGAAAACCACAAGTATTTAAATACAGATGTTAACTGAGGCACTTAAAAAATCAAATAGAGAACCTAAAAGAGTTTTAGTTTTGATCACAAGTTAGAGGTGAATCTCTTAACGGTTTTTACAATGGTTTGAACCCTGGAAGTTTTGTACCACGCAATCTAGAGCCCTTTTGGTAAAACTAACCTGGAAAATCCTCCAGTAGCAACCACTTACTGCAACCACTGCTGAACTGACCCAAGGCTGCCAAGAACCCTTGTCCAAAATAAAATTAGAAGTAAATTAATATGCTTTTGCCTGTTTTTTTATTCAAGTCCAAACGGGCCTTTTTTCTTTCAGTACTGAAAAACCTCACACATTAATATAAATAATCCCAAAATAGCACTTCTGAAGATCTCATTAAGATCTGCTTAATCTGCAGAGAGGTTTACTGTTTCAGTTGTTGCTTTAATGGGAAGC
Source organism: Forpus xanthops (assembly GCA_032466535.1). Lineage (NCBI taxonomy): Eukaryota > Metazoa > Chordata > Aves > Psittaciformes > Psittacidae > Forpus > Forpus xanthops. The sequence goes on along the minus strand of JASSUY010005540.1, from coordinate 6,659 downwards.
TCACACTATAAAGTCCTTTATTACTTCAGCTACATACACCCGCTTGGTACATCAGATCCTAGTACTGTGTTTGCTGCAGTGCCCATTGAAATGTACGGTGGATAGAAGATGCAGGAATAAAACACAGCTGGTGTCCTGTTAGCTGCGCAGTTGTTCCTGGATGAAAGCATCATTGTAGCGCAGCACAACAGGAACCTGTGAAACAGATGATGGCAATTATATTTGGAACACTGAGGGTTTAGGACTCAACTCTTATCACAGTGCATAAACAAATTGTTGGGATGATGCTGCATGACACTGCTGCTGGATCGGGTAATATCTAGTGTAATATATCAGTATCATGAAATTCATTATTCCATATATACTATGACATTGGAATGTATTTTATAATAGTATCTTTATTGTAAATCATGTTCTTCTCCCCCTCAGCAGTCATGCACAACAGGTAATTAATCAATATTAGCTCCTGGTGCTTCTCTGCCTATTTGGCTGCTAATTGAACAATAAACCATAGATGCTTGCAATTTTGTCTTCAAGCCTGCTTCTGAGGTGTTCTCCATTTAACTACCACTGGCACGTGCTTAAAATATGCTGAACTTGAGGATAAAAAAACAAAGAAGGACAACATAAGAAAAGAAAATGTTTGGTAACACAATGGAAGGCTCCAACCAGAAGTTGAGGTCATTTATACAGGATAGTTTTTGAAAGTCATAAATATTTATGAATTTTCTCAAACACTACTTTAGGTAATGAAGTTGGTGCCTTCCTCTGGCCTAGAGCCCAATTCTCTGACACAGATTTTACAAAAGTGAGAAATTCCTGGAGGTATACTAAAACTGTGCAACAATTCTTGTGTTAATTGTACATGATCTTCCATGCACCTACACACTGTAACCCAGTGTCCTATGGGAAAGTTCTGTGCTACGCCTGACTTTTCTCCCAAAGAGAAATCACCAGCATTGCTACAACAGTAGGAATGCACCACAGTGCATTTATTATTTCCATTTCTCTGCCAGTGGATCAATCTTCACTATATAAAAAATTAATATTATACAGACTATATTGCAAATTCAAATTATACCAATAAAGCCTCTATCACTGTTCCTGCAATGATGCTTATACTGTGCTCCTGTGCACCAGAAGACATGGTAAGTTACTTAGAAGAATGTGAGAAGGTACTTGTCCAAAACCATGGCCTTTTCCTCAGAAGAGAAGGCAAGAGATCTGTGGTAGCATGTTCTCATCAACTGTGGTCAATTAGCAACTGTCAGAGGTTTTAAAGAATTCTAGAAGTTTCTGAACTTTAAACCTTCTCAGTGATTCTCCCTCTGTTGTTGTTACCAATGACCTCCATAAGAGAGTCTGCAGGCTTCATTTAAGCAGGTATCATTCAGTGACCTTAAGCTTCCCAGCTAGTGTCCATCAACAGCTCTTCATTCTTCTAACACAGCATCCTATTTTCATGCTTCATCGAGAACAGTGATAACTGGGTGGACTTTGTATAATCACTGCAGAAAAGAAAAACAATGTCTTTCTTCCCTTTATAATAAGGATGGGAATATCTAGTATAAACTGGAAGCTCAACTTTAGAACTGATGTTTCATGATTACTCTTCAACCTTAGATCCCTTGAGCTACACCGCCTCTCCATTGCTCTATGATTCATATATTACACTGCACATCAGTTGCTTCACCCACCACTGAAGCGTAGGTCCCTTGGTGGTGGCTGTGGCAGGCATGTGGGACCATGCAGCTTCACTCTCTAACAGTAGAAAATTCTGTCAGTGGAGCTTGATCCCACAGCCTGCAACACTATTGCTTCAGTATGAAACTGATGGTCATAGCACCCTTTCGAGGATCAGAACAAACATGCAGCAGTGATGTGAGGTTAGCATTGCAAGCCATAGTGCAAGTTTTGTTAGTCATGGTAACCAACCTTGTAAATAGTCCTGAAATATCTCCCATCACCTCTGAACGTGCTAAAGCAGCTTTGTGATGTGCAATTTGCCTGTGACCCTTAGGCACTTCAGACCCAAAACAGGCTTGCCAGGCAGGGTAGAGATGCACGGGGAAGGAGACCTCCAGGAAAGGTCAGATTTAAAGTAGTCTGAGACACCAGGCACAGCTACAGGTTGGGCAAAGATGAGATTCAGAGCAGCCCTGAGGAGAGAATGAACATGAGCTGGCAGTGTGCTCTTGCTGCCCAGAAAGCCAACCATATCCTGGGCTGCTTCAAAAGGAGTGTGATCAGCAGTTTGAGGGAGGTGATCCTCTGCTCTGCTCTGCTCTTGTGAGACCTCACTTGGAGCTCTGTGTGCAGTTCTGGTGTCCTCCACATAAAAAGGACATGGAACTGTTGGAACAAGTGCAGAGGAAGCCACAAGGATGATCAGAGGACTGGAACACCTCCCCTATGAAGATAGGATGATAGAGTTGGGGCTGTTCAGCCTGGAGAAGAGAAGGCTGCGTGGAGACCTCATAGCAGCCTTCCAGTACCTGAAGGGAGCCTATAGGGATGGTGGGGAGGGACTCTTCATGAGGGACTGTAGTGAGAGGACAAGGGGTAACATGTTCAGACTTAAAGAGGGAAAGTTTAGATTGGATCTGAGGAAGAAATTCTTTACTGTGAGGGTGGTGAGGCACTGGACTGGGCTGCCAAGGGAAGTTGTGAATGCTCCATTGCTGGCAGTGTTCAGGACCAGGTTGGACATAGCCTTGTGTGACATGGTTTAGTGGGAGGTGTCCCTGCCCAGAGCAGGGGGGTTGGAACTAGATGATGTTAAGGTCCTTTCCAACCCTAACTATTCTATGATTCTATGATCTTCCATGACCTGTAGGGGAAGGCAGACACTATCCAGAACTGAACAGACAGGAAACAGATATAAATGGGAGGCAAGATAAAAAAAAAACAAAACAATAATCCCCCAACAGGCAATTGAGTCAGGATCTGAATAGGCAGAGGATTAATTAATTTCAGACCTAGATAATTAGCTAGATTTTTAGCCATGATAATTTAGAGTATAATTTGTGGGGCTTTCCTGACATCACTGCTGAAATGATGCTGAACAAACCCATTCCCACACCCAGTAAATAAAGACAAGCCTTCTAAATGAACAAAGAGTGCTTGGGCACTTCAGTGAGCAGTTTTTCTTCATTATGTTTAGCCATGCACTAATCAGAGCATAGGAACTGTTGATTTTTAGTCCTTACCTGAAAACACTGTTGCATTTCAGATATGCCAGCATATATGGGGACGGCATTACATGTGTATGACAGTGGTTCTGCCCATGTGAGTTATTCCCCTTTTGTTCTCAGAGTTACACAACATTTGTGAGTTCCTGCTCAGCTGAATCTGCTCCCATATGTGTGCCAACACACAGGCACAAAGGGTGAGTTTCATGCAGGGAAATCCATCTCCTGGCTTAGATTGGGTCTCAGGATATCATGTCAAATGAGGAGTTGCTGAGATTCACACATTACAGGCTGATAATTCAAGCCAGTTACAGCTAATCTGCATTATCACCCTTTTTAAAACTTTCCTCCAGTACAAATCCGTATTGTTCATCAGTCCTTTCCATCCTCATCGCTTCCACACTGTACCTGCAATTCAGTCACACTCTGGACTGCACAGACTGTGCCTCATTATTAAGGATTTAGTGATACACATACTCTTGGAAACACACTGTTCCACACATTAAGAATAGGGAAATCAGTCTTGCTCTGAGGGAATTCCTTATACCGGGGTGAAATAAAGGTAGCTCTGACTCATATCTTTGCAGTAGTGGTATTTTTAGGGGTTCTTTCCTCTTCCCAGCAGTTTATTTTAATGAAACTTATCAAAAACCTATTTTGTGGGATTCTTCATGCCTCTGCTAAACTGAAATCAGTCAACATAGGAAACGAGGCAAAATTAAACTAACTTCTCATTCAGTAACAATGTACCTTTCTGAGAGCTTAATCAAGCTGAGAACATACTTTACATTTCTTGAAAAGTATTTATCTCCCAAAAATTCAGTGAGCAACAACTGCAAATGGTACTTGAAAGCCAAGTCATGTTAAAGGACCAAATATTTCTGTTGTGGAGAGCGAATGGCTAGTGTGCAACATGCTGGGTATAGTCTTTATGTCACTGAGCATACCACAGAAAACACGTCCATTTTCTTTTGGGGATAAAAAGATGCAAGAAGGTGTGAGAGAGAATAAAAAAGGTAGCTGAGATCCATCTTTTTTTGATGTCGCAGTAGAAAAAACCTTGTCAACCTGAGCCTTACCCAGGATCACAGAAAGAGGGGTAATAGGTTTTATTCCTACGATTGTGATATTTCTAGGATGCAAAAGATCTCCATTTTTGTGCTGCTTCTCAGATTGGATTGGTCTTTTCTTTCTTCTCCCCTCAGGTCTTTCTAGTGCCCCACCGTAGCTGCAGACCTCCCCAGGCAGGCGAAGTTATTTGGAGGAACACTGACTGGGCTGAAGAGAGCTCTCGAGAGCTGCTTTGCAGCCAGTAAAGGCACATGAGAACCACAAACATCATGTCTCAGATTTGACTGTCTTCACTATTTCTCCTGCTCTGTCAGCAGAGAAGGAAAATTTCCTCCTACAAGAGCTACCCCCCCTGAACGAACCCACACCTGCAGGTCTGGGTGAGGGTTTAGGGGCAGGACAGAGCCACACAGGATTCCTCTGACTCCATAACAATGGCAGCAGGGACAGGGCAGGTCCACGCATGGTGCACAATACACTGAAGAAGAGAGCTTTCCATAAGAGCTGCATTTTCAGCTTTCAAAGTGAATGCAAAGAAGTTTCAAAAGTGCTGTACAACACAGATGATTGATGGAGATTCTCCAGCCCTCATTCATGGCACAGATTTTAGTACATCTTCAGTTATAATGGAGTTAGGTATTCTCCATGGGGACAACAGCTTTATTAAGAAGTGTTTCATACTGTAAATCAAATACCTTTTTAAATGTAATTTACTGAGAAAGCAAACAACTAATTTACTTCCCATAACATTTGTCAAACAGCCCATCCTCTTTCTTTCATGTGTGACTGCAGTGATGAACTCCAGAGCTCATCTCTTAATGATGCTGGCCTATAGCCAGTTCCTCAGCTTTCCTTTTCCCACATCCTAGAAAGACTAAGACTGACTGCAAATGAGTAAGTCTGAATCCTTTCCAGGAGGAGAAAGCTGCTGCAAAGCACCATAATCTGGCATAAATTTCTGTTCCAGGTGTGTCTGAGCCAGCATATGTGAGGGGAAAGGCAACCCATACCTCCATTTCTCCAGCTGACTCACCATCACCTAGGAATTGCTCATCTCCAACAACACCAATGCATCCTGAAAACCAGCAAACTTTAGTATTTCCCTTTGGGATCTTTGTGTTATCCTGTGTCAATAGCATTTGAGCCCAGGAGAAAATCCAGCCCAATACAATTTGGCATGAGTTGTATGGCCAAACAGGTGCCACCCTTGCCAGCAAACTTGTCATGGTTCCACATACCACTGTTAAAAACATACAAGCAAGAGAAGAAAGAAACAAGCTCTGACAAGTAAGATACTAATTTCTTATTTATTGGCAAGCACCATAAATAAATGGCTCTGCATAAATAGGAACAGATAAATCCCCTAGTTTAAACAGCCAATTGGCAAAAATGGAAAGTAGTGTAAAGCTGCAATTCATCCTGCATGTTAATCCTCAGTAAGTGGTAGATAAGTAATTTCTACTTGTATATAGAACTAAGTGTACAGAGTAGCTCACAAAAACCCTGATCCCAAACACCTGATCACATGAAATCCTGAACTTGCCAATATTTACTTGCAAGTGAAAACCAGACAAAGACCCTATCAGCAAAAGAAGTTAAATCCATATGGATAGTATGAACTGAATCAAGTAGATGATGATTTATGTCATATCCTTACCATAAATAGCTTTCTGCCCATATTGGATCTTGACCTATATTTTCACACTGCTAACCTGAAGATTTCTAATGGATTTGGAGACATTACAGTTTGCTGTGGAGATCACTGGGTTATAAATTCCTGGGCTCCAGGGACAACAAAGCAGCTTAAAAAATTAAACTGGCTGGTAATGTTATGGGCAGAAAAAATAAGGTTGCAGGAACAAAGAACCTCCTTTGGCATCCTTACTGCCATATAAATTATTATTGTCTGACCAAAGCTCTTTCTGTACGCAGGGCATCACATCTTAATTGTCTTTCTTTCCCTTGAGTTGCTGCAGTCCCTATTTGATGACACAAGAAGTGGCTGACTTTAAGGTAGAGAAAGACACAAATCTCTCTCTTGATTACAGCAAGATTCAGAACTTGGCATAGAACCAGGCTGTCACACTCATCCTGACTAGCAATGCCTCAGCAGGCCATGCATGCTACCAAGCAGCTGTCTGCTGGCCAGCTCTTGATCAGGAGACGGCATCTGGTCAGGGTGACCACAGAGTATTTTGCAGACCTGACAACTAAGAACTTTGTATAAAAACATACAAGCAGAGAGGGAATGCACACATCCATCATGGTGGGTGTGTGCAGCTATTTCACCTGCAGATGAACGTGTCTTGTATCCCCTTCCTGCGGGGGATAAGGAACAACGCAATACCGACCAATGTGATCGAACGTTGAACAATTTATTGTGTGCAAGCGTGCCTT